>JBAMJV010003569.1:0-87023 GCA_037951105.1 Echinarachnius parma
GGTATACATTTAAAACTTTGCAGACAGGTAGCACTCTCATAGTTCTTTAAAATGATTTCAAATTTGTTCAGAAAAGTTTTCTAGTTTTGAATATAGTACAGAAAATAGTTTTCAAAATCCAAAAATGTAACGGCGCCACCCTATTTTTAGGCGAGATCATGACGCATGACCATTTTGCACTTAATGAGTAAAATAAGCTCATCAAAATCAGGAAAAACAACAATACATAGCAACTATAATTTTCTTACTCATTGATTTATTTGTAATTCTTTCATTTTTTTAAAAGTTTTTTTTTCAAAATGTAAGTCAATGTAGCCGCGATCTTTCGAATCTGGCAGATCATTCGTCTATATAGGCAGAGATAAATGATTATAATTATACAAAACAGGTGGATGGAAGGAGGGAAAATCAACAAGCTAGGGTGAACAAGAAAAAAAGGAAGGGGGATACAATGTGGAAGAGGTAAATGCAGGAGCAGGCTAGAGTAGATAGAACAAAAGATGTGCGACGATGTGGGCTGGTGGAGATACAAGAAAGTTTCAAGTGTGTAGCTGGAAATCTAGGGGATGAGTAATGAAAAAAAAACAGGACTTGGAACAAAAGAGGTATGCATGGAGGTATGAGGAATAGATGAACGTGGGAGGGGATTAGTGATAGTGTGCATAGTAAAGTGGGATGGGGGGGGGGGGGGTGATGTGTGAAAAGTGATAAACGTTCATGTGAAAAAAGGAATAATGCATCTATACAGGGTGGCCCCTGAAGAAACGGAACGGGGTTATTGCCATAATAAAGACACATGATTACTACGTCCACGGGATATGACTTTTTACGACTCTTTTACAAAGCAATATGATAACAAGAACAGTAATTTTGGTCAAGTAGTTTTTGCTTTAGTATTTCTTAAGCATACATGAATGTAAAAATAACTCTTTTTGCATTTTTGTGTGCGACATGTGACCGTAAAATGACATATGACGCCACAACCGTATGAAATTTGGTATGAAAAGACGCGCAAGAATTCAGATAATTAGGTCACAAAGCGACGTGGGGTAAGAATGTCGAGTTTCAGAGTATTCGTGAACAACTAAGGAGGGGGGGGGGGGGGGGGGGCTTATCACTAGTCTATCGTCAGTGTCCCGTGTCTCTTTTACTTTGTTAAACATAAAATTACCATTTTTCACTGTTATAATTCCATGAGAATGTTTCGTCTTTGATTATGGAGGTAGATCGGTAAGATGCAGGGTTACGTTATTTCAAGATTGTCGATATATCCAGCCCAGCGCTAGTGGCACGGACAGGTGCGAACGGACAGTGGAATTATACATTTCACGGGCGGCCGTTGGATTTCTCCAAAAATTTCTGCATTAATTACTATGCTTAGGTTCGGATATTACCACACAAACCCTTTTTAAATTCAACAATATTGATCAATTAGTTTGGCCAATATAGATGTTTTCGGTAACTTTCCCAAAACTGTTATTCATCTTTAAAGGGACAGATCCTCTTTT
Organism: Echinarachnius parma; assembly: GCA_037951105.1. Classification (NCBI taxonomy): domain Eukaryota; kingdom Metazoa; phylum Echinodermata; class Echinoidea; order Clypeasteroida; family Echinarachniidae; genus Echinarachnius; species Echinarachnius parma. The sequence continues at coordinate 1,509 of JBAMJV010003569.1, forward strand.
GCAAGTTGCAAAATTATTGTCTTATATGAAAGAAAATGTAATTTAATAGCATGCCTGGAAAAATTAGGGCTTGAAATCTCTTTTTCGTGGAGTTATAGACCTAAAACTAATAAACCGTCGTCCAACAAACAATTGTGCATTATACGTATATTCACCCAGTGAGGAAGTTCGTACAGGGATTCCAAGAAGTACCACAACGCTATGCGTGACCCCTACGTGACTCGCGCTAGCTACGTTACCCGCACACACATACGAATAGCATGACCACACACTAGGCAAAATAACCAAACCTCGCTTAAACTTACTACATGTAATAACATATTCTTCATTTTTGAGATTTTTGTCCGTGACATACCTTTACAAATGTCGGCTTCACAATACCTTTGCAAGAATAAGTACAATATAGTTGTAATATTATGCTAAATCAGTTAAACTCTTTTATTGACCGATATATAGTCTGATGGAGGGACGCATTCGTCTTTCATTCATATAATCCAAATTATAGGGCTGTTCGATCTGATTTTTTTGTGTGTGTTACATTCATCCCCATCCGTCAACTGGAAACTGTTCAGACGTTTTGTAAAAGAGGATCTGTCCCTTTAATACATTTCAAGGCTCTCGATCCATGGGCGTACGGGTTTATTTTACTCGGGGTGGGGAGGAGGGGGGGGGGGGGGGGTCGTTTACCCAAATAATAATATTTCCGCCTTTTCATCTTACAAGCCCACAAGGGGGGGAGGGGTCCTCGCCTCTTTGATGCCTGAACAAATTATGTTTTTGATAGTTTAGTCAGAATGCAACATGGGTTTACCCGAGTATGAAATTAGTTAGCCCGAATGTGCGATTATTTACCCCGAATATGACATGGTTTTGCCCAAGTTGTAGATGTGTTTTGCCCGAATATGGACGTTTTCAAAAACGCCAAGAACCCCTCCCCCCAACCCCTCCTACGCAGATGGATTCGGTGCACTTACAATAAGGATTGATAACTGTCGCGGACATTCAGTTAGGTTATTACCTGTAATTTCCAGCAAATCATTTTCTAGTATTTCCTTCCCCGCTATTGATTAGTAGTCCTATGTGTTTGTTTTATTCACTATTGATTGGAAGTCGGAACGGGTTGTTTTACCCTCGTCTTTTCCAAACTTCAGTTCTCATGGATTATTTTTTTCCCTTGCAGGATTGTTTTAATCCATTCTTAACGTGCTCTTCTTACTAATGTATGTTAGCCAGGGGATTGTTTTTCCCCGTCTCATATTTGCTGTGTTTTGTTTTTATTTTCCGCCATGGCCTTTAATATAGCATTAATATCTCATGTGAGTTTTATTTCAAGTGCAAGTTTTGATTATTTTGTTTTCTTCTATATCCAAGACTATCAGGCATATTGGGTTAAACATCAATGTTGTAAACTTACCCCATGTGTCAATGAAGATGGTCTTATACACATTACGGTATCTTTCTCGTGCTGTCCCATTAACATTCAGCGCGCATGTTAATCGTGAAGATACCTGTCTGGAAATGTTGACATCAATGAATATGTTGGACTGAAGCGCGTTACTATCATGGGTATCAGTATGATTATCCAATACCTGGGTCCAAGTCAGGTAAAATGGCGAACGGACAGCATGATCGGCAGAACAGACAAATGTCTTCCTTGCACCGATGAGCGCGTCTGTTCTTTCTCCATCATCATAGGATTTCCCTGAACTATCTTGTATGAAGATCTCACTGGGAGGAACTACAGGAAAACATGAACAATGTCTAGTTAGAACAGTATTACTCGCTAACTTTCTAAGATATATTTATTTTCAAACCGAAATGGAATAAGTGGCAAAAGTCCAAAGAATATAAACAAATTTTTTTCAAAAGATTTACTCTTTAGTCCAGATGATTTGCTTTTTAAATCCAAATGTGACACTGCTTTGAATTTGAATTAAAGTTTCTAAATATAAAGAATATAATGAATATTCAATGATTTAGTTATGTTTTCTCTTGTCTTTGAACTTTACTTAACTTTTATAAGTGGCCTATAATAACGTATAACTTTGTTCAGGATTTACAACCGTTTATTAAGCGTGATTAATTTGAAATGTGTATCCAATTTTATTGACTTTCATGGCTTAACAAATTGTTAATATTATGTGGTAGTATGTATAATATATTTCTTTATCATTTCAAATATAATAACAATAATAATAACTCTTATTTATATAGCGCTATTCCCGTGGGGATCATAGCGCTTTACACGATTATTATTAACCCGGTCAACGGATACACACTGCAATCATTCCTGGACATTAAGTGCACATTTTCCACTCCCTTGGGAGTATTCCAGCCAGTCGCCTATTAGGCGCACACAATGCTAAGGAAACACCCTCTAAATACTTCTTTAATTTTTCATGTGTATTAAAGAGTTATCTTGCGCAGTATGAACACGTTTATAAGAATAGATCAACCATCTCACCTCACCCCCTCTCCCCCACTATTAATTGAAATGTTGTTAAACCAAACTTTATTTTACTGCAACTCATTGAATCAAGACCCCATGGAAGACTGACAGTGCCATGTTGGCATTCCTGGTAATCAACAAGCTAGCTAGCCGTTAATTTAACTTGCATTTAAATGATATTCTTGTTTTTAGAGTGAATCTAAAAAATAATATATTAATCACTTACCTATAACCAGTAATTCAACGAGGATCCTTTTATATTCGTCATTCACTAAAACAAGACAAGTGTAGTTTCCCGTATCATCCTTGCTCACGTTGGTTATAACTAATTCACTAGTGCGGTCATTTTGGTTAATGACGATGTCATATCGACCGCTGATTTCACTTGAGCAACCGATTCCACACCGTATAATCACTCCATTTCGAAACTCCCAAGATATTGCAAGTGTTGATAGATCTTCTCCCGAATAGTTGCAGTACACGTGGGCATCCTCGCCTTCTAAACACTCTTTTCTGTACTCGGCAGAAAATTCCACTCCGCTTACAACGAACCCTGAATTAAATAATTGGGGGACTCACGCAATAATTGTTTACAATACTATCTTCAGGAATATTCATAAGACATATCAAATGCACCTGCTATATCTAGTACATATCTGTATCCTTGACATAGAAAGGTTTTGAGGTTAAATGTATATGCGAAAACATTTAAAACAACATTTTCTGATTTTATTTTGTTAGCGAGTAACATAAGGATCGTCATTATTTATATTTTAAGTTCAATTATTTTATTTTATTTATAGGTAGCATTTGCATTTTGTTATGAAATTGAAATGTAAACAGTGATAAATACTTGAACTAATCGAATGATATATTTAAACTGGCATTATATACAAAATCAAAGATTTAATACAAAGATATAATTTGTCCTGAAAACGAAAACAGTACAAACCTTTACTTTGATTATGGTCTCCTTATGTGGGTCTCTTGGTTTATGCACAAATAACTTTTTTAGATCGATATGAAATTGTGTACAAGTGATCAGTGTAAAACGAAAAAGTCTCGCTAAACCAGCATTTCCATTTTATGAAACGATCGCTCAAAAGTACTAAATTTACAAATCTTATAAAGATTATCGAAATATAAACAAATTAAAAAAATTAAATTCAAAAGTTGCAAAGAAAATGTTTTAAATGGATAGTTGAGTTCTGGTAAAGAGTACAGTTTTGGTCAAACTGAATTTCAGTTACCAAAACCTGCACCATAATACATTACAAGCTTATAGTAATAACTCCGCCATGCTCGAAAGGAATTTAAAAAAATACAAATGACTAGGTAAAAAGAATGTTATCATTAAAAAAACAGCCGTTAAAACTCAAGAGGGCGCTCTCTAAACACTCATCGGCTTCATCCATTTAAAATAAAATATTGCGCATGTGATGTTTTGTTGAAATAGTGATTAGATAGAGAGATATTCAACAACTATTTAATAACCTATTCTGTAAATTTTAGAAAAGAGGAAGCATTAAAAAAAAAATTAACGGCTTGTTCAAAATTTTGATCAAATAAAGTTTATTCTGTCATTAAAATTGTATGTTCTTTCGAATTTGACACTCAGTTTTCCATTATCTCTCAAAGAAATATTCTGTGTAGCGCCCTCTATACTAAAACTCAACTATCCCTTTTAAAATACAAACACTTTGTAAGAAGGGGCGACATTTATTTATAACCAGAACACGTTTTTCATTAGATACCTTGGTTGAGAGGCATTGTTAACTTTCTTTAATTAAATTGTTAACATGTAAACATGAATTCATAGCATGAACCTTAGGAAATATAACATTGAGCACTTCCCCGATTTATGTTGTCCTATTATTCTTTTTTTTTTAACTATACGTAACAAAATTGAATAATGCATATCTGTTTAAAGTGATACCTGTAAAGTGTCAGATATTGCACAAAATGACATTTTAGACTTCAATCTTATATCAATATCATTGTAAAATACAATTGAAAGATTTGTGAAAGTTTGAAAGAAAACGAACACTGTTTACCTAGTGAAAAAACGAATATTGAGTTCATATTTTATAACCGAATACTGATGGTCTGCCATACATTTTGTCGCAGTAATGAATGATCCGTTTGAGATATTCGCACCCTTGTATGTTTACACACGTAGTACAGAATTCATGGAATTTGCACTCGCTCGGCTCAAAGTTCAATCTCCGGAATGTTCTCACGAGTGCTGCATGCGGACGTTCTCAGCTAGGACAATTGTACTTTTTATCAAAAGCGTTAATCAACGTGATTGAAATAAAAAGATTTAAATGATAATTATCTTCATACTAAAGGGACATTTGAAAAAATCAAACCCTATTTTATTCTTCTTTTACCATAAGCTAAACAACACGGTAGAAGAGAAACGAGGAAGCTTCAAGTAATTTGGATTTGGACACTTTACAGGTATGACTTTAATCATATTGGAGAAAGACATCAAAATGCATAATGCCATGTCTTAAAATAAATGCAAAGCTTTTAAAGCTTTTACACAATATTTGTTTAATATTGTCCATTGTACTGTAGTGAGTGAGAGTTAATAGCCAAAAACAGAGATCCCGTAATACCTCTCATTTCGGAGATAACCATAGCTCGCGCGACTCGGGCGTCAAATTTCAACACACTCAGCAGTGGATACAGTACATAAATTAACACAATTTATCGAGTTATAGGGTCACGATAATAAAAACACAATATCTTTATACAAACATTATATTCCAATATCAAGTGATCCTGTTAAATAAAGTACACATTGTGTTAACTGTGGTCAACTGCATATATACTTTTTACCATACAATTTTTGTTTGTAAGTTGCACTTGAATGTATTTTAACAAACTTACCAAACTGTTGCGAGCCTACTATTAAAAAGAACACTGCGCAAGCTGCCCGGCAGATCAGCATGATTGTACTCTCTCCTATTTTTCCAGAAAGGATCCCACAATGAAATGTAACTAGCTCAAATAGGGCTTTATATATCATTTCCTCTGTAATTCATGTCATACTTAAATATATCCAAGGTAGATAGAATGATTGATGTGCTGGACGGCAACTTTCACAAATACTTGTTACTAGTTTCAAACTGAGTATTAAGTACCACTGAAATAAGATTTATCACTTCACGTGCAATAAGTTAACTACTAGTATACTCCATATTTAATAGGTTTTAATATACATTACTGGAACATAAAACAGAAATGCATATAAAAGAGTACAACCATGACAATGGTATGCAGTGCAAATCTATATGCAATGATTAAAACTACATTTTGTTCATTAAAAGTATAATCCAGTTACATGAAATACGTTAAAATAATCAAAGTGATTTAGTTACAAATCACTACTGATATATACTCAGCAAAAAAAAGAAGAAACGGACATATTTTTAAGCTTAAATGTTCCGTGTTTATATACGATGAAATGTACACAATCGTTTATCAAATTAAAGAAAATTTAGTCCTCTACGGGCAGGGTATAAAGACAAGATTTGATCTTTTATGCATGAACTGCTATGGTCAATCAACAATAGCAAGGTCTGTTTTCAAAAAACGCAGAAACAATGGAGGATCTCACCATTTGTACGACATGATAATAAGCATGTTAAAATAGGTTAAAATAACACTTAAAACCGGTATGGGGGCAATTAACTTATGACATTATTATTTTGAGAAAAAAAACGCATTTCCAATCAAACAGTGCCTGGTTATGAGAAATCGACATACTGGTATGTCTTTGATGCATGAAGCTTGTCCGTATCATGTGTCCCCGTCAAGTTTGAATCAGAGTTACCAGGGCATATGACATGTTAGAGACCGCCCCATGCACTGGTTGACATCGTTGACATCGGTTTATTGAAGATTTTTGGATTACGGTAGAGTTTTTGAGAAGGATTCATTCAAAGTTTCATACTAAAAAAAGGGCACAAACTGTGGTTTCGACAAATAAACATGTTTGCAATGGAATTCCCCTTTTTGTTACATTGGGATGAAATCAAAACCTAAAATTTTCACATTTGTATTAATCCATACTTTTTATTCAGATGAAAATTAAAAAGATCGCATTTATGCCCATATTGAAGAGGGTAATAGTCTCTTTAACTTGATTTACAATATTGTATATTTCATTGTAAATAAATATAAGATAATTTTCCCCTTTTCGCTGGATATATAAATATAATTTTTACATTAATAAATTCAAATCGCAAACTGTTTTAAAACCAAGAACAGTCCCTTTGAAACCATATAGGTCAAAACTTAGACATATTTATTAATTTGAATAATTACCTATTCTAATTGAACAAAATAAATTTGTCAAGATAATCCTTGTAACTTGAGTTAAAGATATACTTGAACTTTGGTGGTACTTCAAATTTCAGAGAAATTGTTCTTGAGTGATGATGTGAAAGTATCTTTCAAAGTACCTTTTAAATTATGGCAGTGTACGGTCAACATGTGTATAGTTATACTCTTACAGGGAATAGACAAGTGGCAACTGTAGAAAGGTGACCTTTATATTCAGGTTATATACCATTTTTTTCTCTGTATGGAATCAATCTGGTGGCAACTATAGCCATGATGGTAAAGCTGACTTCTTTTAGAGAGGTGGCCATCAAGACATGTTTGATTGAATTTGTATTTTTTAAATAAAATTTAACAAGTGTGATATAATTAGGTGTATGCATATTTGAGTGTTATTTTTATAAATGTTCTGGTATTCGCAATTAAACTACTGTACAACATGATTTACAATATGATTAACCTTATAACGATGAATATCGATGCAATAGCTACAATTCATTTTTTTTTTACTGTTACATGATACATACTCATTGTATGTTAAAGCTTCACTTTGTCAAATTCAATTTAAGCACTGAGAGCTTCACATTACTCACCTACCTTTATTTCGCGTATGGTAACATAAGAATGAAATGGGTTTTGATTGTTCACTGACTCCCTAATTATGGAGTTATTCATGATTTCATTAAAAGTGTCTGGGGAACGCATTCCTATTGTAATTTAAATCAATACACAGTAGGTGAAAAGTTCTGACATAAATTTGTCTTAACCTTTTCACTTGTAGGTTAAAACAAATTTATGATTTGATCAGACATCCTTCAGAAGAATCTTACAATGATATTTGCATATGATTGAAATCTCAAATACAATTTATGAAAACAATCTTCATGGACCCCTTTTAAGGGGATCTAGCAACACTCTCAAGATCCTTTTTCGTTGTAAAAATATAATCAATGGTAGAATGTTATCTGTGTAAAAGTTAGTGCAATGAGTTATTTTCATTCAAAAAGCAGCTGCTAACATTTAGAAGGCGCCCTCGAGACACTTTAAAGGGGACCACCAGGAAAATAACAACACATAAGTATATGTTTTGGTACCGTTTGTGATGTCAAATAGATACCAAACATTTCGAAAAGGGTTGTGTAATTTATAAACAAAGCAATTAATTACCACCACTTACGGAACCACTGTTATGTCCTGGTTCCGTACGGGCCAAACATTTGCAAGTGCGCCAATGATATTCACGCGTACGTTTGGAGACAATAGAATCCCGAACGATTCGTTCGCTCTAGACAAAGTAGTCTCGTACATGCAGAACGCGTGCTTTAAAATGATGCGTTTTCCAATTATATATTTTTTTCTTCCTGGAAACATATGTTTGTGAACTTGTTGATGGAATGGACTACTAAAGATGTTACCTTTCATTTATAAGAATATTATTTGTGAGTGATGGTACCCTTTAAGTTTCAACCATTTTTAACTCCTAAAGTGCAAAGGCTGTGCATGCACGCACAATACTTGATGTCCATTGTCCATGTCCATTGACCATGTCCATTGTATTGTTCGATGGCATATTGTATACATAAGTGGCTTTAGTGTATGTACGCCCCCTAATCTGCAGGCTTGGGGATATTTGCCTTTCAATACATTCCTTTCAAACCCCCTTCCAATTAATGTGGCATGATTTGGTTTAAATCAAAATGTGTCAATGAAATAACTATTCAATAGAAAGATTATTTTTACATATTTAACGACCATTTGGTATATTTTTTGAAAAGTGTAGGATGTACAAGTTGGTCCCAAGCATTAATTCTAATCAGATATATTGATTGATATTTTAAGTTCACACTTATTTCATAACCCCCCAAAACATAGTTTCTGAAAAATCCCTCTTAACCAAAATTTGCATACAATGCTATTTTCTGGATCTGTTATTTTGTACCCATGTGTTCTATTATGCACATAATAAACTAGAAGAGTAAACGTGTAATTTATCTAATGAATGCTTGAATACCCTTGTACCCACCCCGGAAGATGTTACCTAGTTCCCTATCTTGCCACAAACGTCGTTCATTCACTTTTACAAATGTTCCATCACTGAAATTGTGTTTTTGGGGAATAAAATATCACATAAACGATAAGTGGCTGCGGGCCCGTATATAGCCAGAATTTTCTAAAGAGGGGGTCCGTAATTGCCAAAAGCTGGACCGAGACCGACCGCGGCACCAAGACCGAGACCACTGGTTGAGTTGTGTAATACCCCAGTCACACCGCAAACCGAATCCAGACCGACACGAGACCGAATAATTCGAGGACGTTGCGGGGACGTTCGGGGTGCTAGCGGTTTGGTGTCGAAGTGGTATCGGAATTGTCGGTCTCTTGTCGAGGTCCAGTTCGGACTCCGAATTTGTCGGAGTGGGTTCTTTCGAGCGTGCTTGAAAGAACCCACTCCGACAAATTATCGGGGTGCTTGCGGGGACGTGTCGGTGTCGTGTCGGGGACAGTTCGGGGAATGCGGGGAGGATTCGGAGTGGATTCCATCTGGTGTCGGGGTGAAAATTCGGACTGGGTTCAGTTCTGATGCCATTTGGATTCGGCCGAACTGAAACCGCAACAAAAAAGAATGGAAATTTTGTACCCAAATGATGCCCGCAACTACACCGATACCAAACCGAATCAAGACCGAATATAGCCCTCGAGCGATGCGATATTTACCCACTTGAGCACATCCGGTATTTGGAAGAGGGTCGATATATTGGGCATAGGTTATTTACCTATAATTTTTTCTGGAAAAAAATATATCCTCTATTGCTTTGAGCCGTGCTATGAATATAATTATAGTCCAGAAATTTGTTTAGACAAGAACTAAAAGCAATAAAATGTATCAACCCACAAACTTTCGGCAACAGCATAATGTATATTTGTAAGTGGCATGTTAGAGAGTCGATAAGTGTGGGGATGACACACGCTCACACACACACACTTTTTTTTTTTTTAAGTGATTTTTATTTCTCCAAATTATTAACATAACATTTACAATGGAATAACATTTTAAATAATAGAAGTTTACATCTCAAGTGTACAAATCAAGTGTAATGCACAAAAATTAAACACAATGGAGATTTAACAATAGATAAAAAGAAGTAAAACATGCTACTTCTCCCACCCCCACCACCCCCTCCCCCCACCCCCTGCCCCGGAAGTCTGCTCACATTCTTAAAAATAATGTTTACAAAATTCATACTTACATCAATTCTTTTTTAAATGTTACAAGCTCACGGGAGAAACATCACGTACACAAAGTTCATCCTTTCAATCTTATTCTAATTTTACCGTTTCCCATTTTTGTAAATGTAATCCTAATTTCCCCATTTTAGTTGCTATTCCCTTTTCCTGGTCCTTATAATCTAATAACAATTTCTGTATTTTATCAATATTTGGCAGATCACCCTCTTTTCTAAATACAAATAAAATATATTTGACCATAAAAATGATGGTATTACAACATTTTGTTCTATTTGAATTACCTGACAATCCAACAAATATATCCCGCCAGTTTTGTTCGTGTTTTGTTTCATCTTCTCTCCTGTTTGTATCTTGATGTCATATGTTTTCTTATCATACGCTCATACGATTTACTATATACTGTTTCATTTGCATTGCTTTCACTTCATTTTAATGACGCCAATACTTACCTTATCTGTATTACTCTTTCGATTTTATACTTTCAGATCCTGCTCTTTAGCATATTATGTCGACTTTGAATGACCAAATGGCCTTTAATACACTCAATGATGATGACCTTTTTGATTTATTTAGATCCTCGTCAACTGTGAATGAAGTAAATTATGATTCATTGACAAATTTTGATGAAAGTGTTGTTAATCATATTAATTCCTCTGCGGAAGAATTAGAACTTGATTTTAATTTTGATGATCCAGCAAGCTATAATTTTACTAAATATATAACTAATCATCAATTTCATGATATTGTTAAGGATTTTGAAAATGATACGTTTTCTTTACTACATGTGAATATAAGAAGTTTGAATAAGCACTTTGATGATTTAAAATTATTTTTGGATAACCCTACTGAAAATCCCTTTTCTGTAATTGGTCTTACAGAAACTTGGGTAAATCAAGATTTAAATCAACCATATTCTCTTTCTGATTATGATTTTGTGGTAAAAAATAGGCAAAATAGAATTGGTGGTGGTGTGGCCTTATATGTTCATACAAAATATAATTATATTGTTCGAGATGAAATTTCGCTTAGTAATGATTTTATAGAATCTCTTTTTATTGAAATAATTATTCCAAATAGTAAAAATATATTAATTGGCGTTATATATAGACCACCAAATTCTAATGTGAAAGATTTTTTAACGCACTCATCGGATTTATTGCGCTGTCAAATATTTAATAATAAGGACTCCTTTATAATGGGAGACTTTAATATTAATTTATTGAAACGAGATCATGATCATAATAATGTGTCCCAGGATTTTCTTGAGATCCTCTTAAGTGCTTCTTTTTTACCTCTCATTTCTAAGCCAACTCGTGTTGTAAGCCCCTCTTCTACTTTAATTGATAATATTTTTTCTAATGTTATACCTCATCCTGAATCTTACATTGTCCTTTCTGATATGACAGATCATTATCCTAATATGACGTATTATACTTTATCACAATCTGTCAAAAGTGGTCCTCGTCCATTAAGACGTAAAGTTAATTGTGAGAATATAGCACGACTTGGTGCTAGCCTTGAAAATATAGATTGGTCTTGTGTTTATGATATTGATGAAGTAAATTGTTCATATGATATGTTTTGTGAAATTTTAAATGGTCAATTAGATATTTGTATGCCAATCCAAAGAGATAAGGGTACTAATTATTAAAAAAATCCTAGACTACCTTGGATTTCCAAGTCTGTATTGCGATCGATAAATAGAAAGAATAACCTTTATTATAAATATAAGTTAGTTGGAACTGAACAATCTAAAATAAAATATACATCGTATAAAAATACTCTGACTAAAATAATTCGTTTGGAAAAGAGAAAATATTTTGTGGATCGCTTAGAATTATATAAGCATGATATGCAAAATACGTGGAAAATTATTAAACAAGCAACGAATATAGTAAAAAATAAATGTGACATAACTAAAATTAATGTTGATAATGAGATTGTTGAAGATCCTAATGTTATACCTAATATTTTTAATAAATACTTTTCTTCTGTTGGGGACAATTTAGCTAGAGATATTCCGCCGACTGATAAACACTTTGTTGATTTTTTAGGCCCCGCAAATCCAAATTCAATATTTTTTATTCCTATACATAAATTTGAGATATTAGATATTGTTTCTAATTTAAATGATAAGAACAGTTCTGGTTGTGATGGTATAAATAATTGTATTTTAAAAGGCATTATTGCTTACATAGTAGATCCATTAGTTCATATTTTTAATTTGTCCTTGTTAAATGGTGAAGTCCCTGACACAATGAAAATAGCTAAAGTTATTCCCTTATTCAAAAAGGGTGATAAGTTAGACATTACAAATTATCGTCCAATTTCTTTATTACCTTCTATTTCTAAGATAATAGAAAAAATTATATGCATTCGATTGGTTTCCTTTTTAAAAAATGAAAATATTCTTTCGAACTTTCAGTTTGGTTTTAGAGAAAAGTATAGTACTACCCATGCTTTATTATCTCTTATTGAGAAAGTAGCACATGCTATTGACAAATCTTCCCACATGGTGGGTATTTTTCTAGATTTCTCCAAGGCCTTCGACACAGTTAACCATGATATTTTACTTTATAAACTTTCCCATTACGGTGTGCGTGGTAAGGCCTTGGAGTGGTTCAGGAATTACCTTTCAAATAGACAGCAATATGTATTTGTAAATAATCATAGTTCAGAGTTACGTAATATATCTTGTGGCGTCCCACAAGGAAGCATCTTAGGCCCACTCTTATTTATTTAATATATTAATGATTTTAGTAGGTCATCTGATGTTTTATCGTTTGTTCTTTTTGCCGATGACACTAACTTATTTTTTTCTCACGATAATCCACACACTCTTGCAGAAACAATCAATGTTGAATTAGTTAAGGTATTAAAGTGGATTAGAGCGAATAAATTATCATTAAATTTGCAGAAAACTAAATATATGCTTTCTAGTAAGTCTATACATTCCTTACCCATAGATATTGCTTTTGAAGATTTTGTATTGGAAAATGTTTCTAACATTAAATTTTTAGGGGTTACTGTAGATAATCAACTTTCATGGAAATTTCATATAAATAATATTTGTAAAGTTATTTCTCGCAATATTGGTATTATTAATAGATTAAAATTTCACCTCCCCTTAGCATCCTTACTTATGTTGTATTCATCTTTGATATTACCATACTTAAATTATGGTATTTTGACTTGGGGTAACACCCACGTTACGTTATTAGATAAATTGTTATTATTGCAAAAGAAAGCAATGCGTATTATTTTTAATATGGCCCCACGCTCTCACACAGACTCGCTATTTTTAGATAATAATATATTCAAAATTAAGGACTTATATTTATTTCAACTCGGTCAGTTTATGTATAATTATAATAACAATACTTTACCCGCAATTTTTGATGAAATGTTTTTAAAAAATCAATTAGTTCATAAGTACCCAACACGACATTCGGGAGAATTCCATTTGCCCTTATTAAGAACGTTGTTAGCTCCAAATACATTTATTTATACTGGTCCCAAATTTTGGAATACTCTCAGTGATTATATTAAAAATGCAACTTCATTTAATTTGTTTAAGAAAAGGATTAAATTATTATTATTACAATCTTATAAAACTCCTAGTTAGTTAATAAAAGGTCATCATTTATATGCTTGTGTTATTGTTCACTAAAAACTTGCCTTCCATATTCTTTGATTTTTTTGTATTGAGCGCTATTATATCACTTATACTCGTATGCGTGAACAGTTCTGTCTATCCATATCCAACCATCCTTTCTCTTCATGTTACCTCTATACATGTTACTTTCACATCTTTTCATTCACTCTTAATCTTATGTATTTGGCATCCTGTGTTATCTTGTGCTATGCACGTTGTGTTGTGTTGTGTCGTATTGTTTTGTTCTGCTCGTCGAAGACTCTGTCGGCCCACATCTTTATTTGTTTTTAGTAATCTTTACTGGAAGCAATTTTCAACTCAAATGTACAATTTATTGTTAATTACAAACAAAATACGTTTTAAAGTATAATTTGATTTTATTATGAATTATGATTTAATTGCTTTATTATTACCCGAGGGGTCCACAATCTACAAGCACTGCTTTTTAGTGGATCCCTCCATTTCCAAATATATTATTTACCATAATTATATGATTGTAGTTTTCATTGTACAGCTATTTCAATTTATTTCACACATGTAAACCTTGTATTTTTGTACAATGCTATGTATTTAAATTTTGTTTGGAAATGAAATAAACTAAACTGAAACTGAAACTGAAACTGAAATTTAAAGTCATACCTGTAAAGTGTCCAAATCCACGAAAATTACTTGGAGCTTCCTCGTTTCTCTTCTACCGTGTTGTTTAGCTTATGGTAAGAGAAGAATAAAATAGGGTTTGATTTTTTCAAATGTCCCTTTGGTATGAAGATAATTATCATTGAAAATCATTATTTCAAAACCGTTGGCCAACGGTTTTGAATAGTCGTAGCTAATTGCGTCCACATTGCAGCACGCGTACCCCCCGTGAGAACATTCCGGAGATTGAACTTTGGACCCAGCGATCGCGAATTCCATGGATTCTGTACTACGCCTGTAAACATACACGGGTGCGAATATCTCAAAAGGCTAATTATTCCTGTGACAATGTATGGCAGACCATCAGTATTCGGTGATAAAATATGAACTCAATATTCTTTTTTTTCACTAGGTAAACAATGCTCGTTTTCTTTCAAACTTTCACAAATCTTTCAATTGTATTTTACAATGATATTGATATAGGATTGAAGTCTCAAATATCATTTTGTGCAATATCTGACACTTTACAGGTATGACTTTAAGTCCTTTATTTCTTCTAACTCAAAACGCTGTATCAAAGCTTGCCATATCAATTTTTACATTTAAACAAAATAAAAATATATGCGAATATGTTTCCCTTTCCCGTTTACAGTACGAACACAAGTTATCTTCAACAAATCCAAATCTAAATAAATGATCTTTAGTGTAAATCGCCCCATGCAGTAACTTAAATTGAAACTCTCTCTGTTTCCCAATCATTAATGTTATTCTTGGTCTAAAAAAACATTCATACATTTTTTTATCTATAAAATTAAAATCATTTTGTCCATCTCTTATCTGTAAATCATAATGACTTTTGCAATTCTCTAATAAAATAATCATATATTTGTCTTGATGATACATCTTTAAAACTTAATTTTTTATCTAAAAGATATAAATTAATATTATAATTTATTAAGTCCACCTCACAAAATTGTATCAAATCTAAATAATTTTTCCAATCCCTCGGAATCGCATGATATATATCAATTATTGTAAGCAAATTCTCACCTGTCATACCATGGTTCAAAAAGTACGCAACGGGTTTAACATGTCCATTATCCATAATATGGTTCAACATAACAATCCCTCGTTCTAATAATTCTTTATCAAATACCATCTTATTTTGTTTAATACATATGTTCCTATTATTAAATATAATTGGATTCATACAACCATTAACATGCCTTAAATTATCAATCTCTTTCCAAGCTTTCAACATTTCCAAATAATAAGGTGGAATCTTCAACATAAACTTCATCTTTTTCATTTCATAATCACATAAGAAAATTAGCCTTCCTCCCCCTGAACTTAAGCAATAATAAAAAAATAACTTCCATCCCAAATTTCTTTCTCCATATAATAATCGTTTCACCCACATTATCCGTTGCGTTCTAACAAATGTTTCAAAATTAATCGTTTTTACACTACCATAATTATAATTTAGATTTTTCTTTTTATACGATCTTTCCCTCCCCATATAAAATCAAACGATATTTTCTCCACTTCTATATAAACACACACATACACACACACATACACACACACACACACACACACACACACAAACACACACACACACACACACACACACACACACACACACACACACACACACACACACACACACACACACACACGAACGCTCATTCACACGAACGCGTACTAAAGATGCACTAATCAAAAATGATTATGTAATATAAAGACCACCATCCCATAGTGTAAGTACTTAAGCTGAACTAATAGTTTGATTGGGGTCTCCTTCATTATACTTGAAACATATTTATAATTGATTTCCATGACATATACCATTTTTATTTTATGAGTGGACCTCGTATATACAATTATTACTTTATGTATGTTCATGATTCATTTCAAGAATGAACGTCCACTGATCAGCTGATATGAATTATGTGTGAACATTCCGAGGTAATGTCATGTCATGTGACCGAGTAATGTGCGAATTGCAACTCCCCTTCTCATTACACCAACGTCATTCACAGTTGGAATTCTCCAATAGAGATTTTCGAAATCTAAATACTTCAAGCATACATCATAACAACTTAGGCGTTCTGAAAACCAAAACCTGTTCTTAAATTGGTGATATGAATACAACGAGGTATGTGAAAAAACACTTGGAAGTTTGTCATTTGTGGACACTGTTAATAGATCATTTTAAGTAATGTATGAGTATAGAAGTTAAGTAGACACAAGTCAAAACATATACATTCACTATTCAGATAAAACATTACTGTTGTTTAAAGGGGTAGTTCAGTTTTGGTAGAGAGGGCGCTGCACAACACAATTTATTTGTGAGGTAATAGAAAACTGAGTGTCGAATTTAAAAGAACAGGCACTTTTAATGGCAGAATGAACTTTATTTGGTCAAAATTGGTTCAGAAATGGCTGAAATATCAAGACATATATCCGATGGTATTTATTTGGGCCCCAAATAAATATGAAGATTTTTGGAAAAAATTTAAAAAATGCTTACACTTTTTCAAAAATGTTCAAAAGCGGTTTTTAAATAATTGTTGATAACTATTTCATCATTATTTCAATCAACCTATTTAATCATTATTTCAACAAAACATCACATGCATAATTTTGTATAAAAAATGGTTGAAACCAATGCCTCATTAGAGAGCGCCCTATTGTGTCTTAATGGCGCTTTTTGAATGATAACAGGCTTTCTACTTAGTCGTTTGTATTTTTGTATACTTATCGAGCATGGTGGGGTTATAAATATTAGTTTGTAATGTTACTGTGCAGGTTTTGGTTACTAAAGTTCAGCCTAACCAAAACTGTACTACCCCTTTAATGCCCAGTCTTGTTTATATCTATCATTATAATATTCAATTCAAACATATAAAGAAACTGACCAGAAATATATAATGTGATTGAAAAAGAGCAAAGAAAATGGGATTTCAACGGGATTCGAACCCGAGACCTCCGGATTGCTAGTCCGGTGCCCTTACCGACTGAGCTGTAGAAAACCCTAGTACGGCGCTCGTCCCTGAAACCCCGTCATTTTCATTGCTTGAGTGGTCAGAAGCTATTATAAACCTGACATAAACCCGAAGGATAGAAATCACATTGATGATATATGCGACGGATCACCGAAGTGATGCAGCTTATTTAAATAATTGATTCAAAGACATAAATAAACTGACCATAAAAATATAATGTGATTATAATGGGATTAAAATATTCAGTGAAATATTCCATACTTTCACTTTCAAAAGAAGCAACACACATAATATAGCCAGCTCCCTCCAAGGACAAGTCATATGTTGTTTCATTTAACATGTTTAAGTTCAGTTTACTTCATCCTGTACTTTGACAAAGAATATGATTATAATGAAACATAAATCGGACAAATATTCGCAAACAATCATTTTCGTAATGTTAAGTTGGGAAATAGAACATGAAACTGATATCAGGAATGATTATCGTTCAGATAGAGTAATCCCAAGTGTCCTATTTATACTAGTGGGATGAATTCGGGCTACGTTCCATGGGAGTTCGGAATTGTCGGTTTCATGTCGGGGTCCATTCAAATATTATCGGGGTCGTATCGGTCTTTATTCGGCCGAATGCAAACCGAATTCATGCGATGAATATAAGACCGAATGATTGTGGTGTGACTGCTAGCCCCAGTTCGGTCTGTTGTCGGAGCCCGATAAAGCGGAAATTTGTAATTTAGTTCGGTTTGGTGTCGGTCTGGGTTCGGTCTTGCGGTGTGACTGAGCTAAGCGGGGAGGGGGAGGGGGGGGGGGGGGGGGGGGGGGGGGTGTCCGTCGCCAAAAAGTAGCCAAATAATCGAGGCCGAGACCAAGACCACTGGTTTCGTTGTGTCAGCAAGGGGTGGGGGGGGGGGGGGGGTCAATAAGACCACTGGTTTAGATGACCAAGACCGATAAACTGTGGACCTTTCATTTAACAGGAGCGATACACATTTTAATAGAAGGATTGGATTATTTCATGTTAGGGTTTAGGGTTTGGATTGTTTATGATTTGTTTGGTACATGTTTTAGACGATTAAATGTTGGTGCTAGAAAATTATAATGCTTTTTTATAAACATGTGACCCATTATATAAAAGGGTGCCACAAGTCACCACAGAGGTATAGTAGTCAAATTGAAGAAACTATTATGACGATTTTTAGCCGGTGCGTTTCAATGCCATACCTACTAGTATATAGGATAGATCAGAATACCGCAGTGCGGATAAATCACGGTTTATAGAACAGAGCATTTTGGGCAGTTTTGACCATTTTAGGAAAAACTAGCATATGGAATCTTCCCTTTTCAAATATGAGAAAAGAGAAAGCAAATGTTTCGTCAATATTTACAATGTACAGTCCAGCAAAGGTCAAAAGAAAGAATCATATTTTTTTCCCTGAAAAATGTGTTGTAGGTTTTATGCTTGGTTTTGATTCCGCGTGAATATATTACACTTATTATGGAAAACTCGTATTTATAAACATTTCAGGAGTGTCTGTTTCTATAGTACAAACAGGGTAGAACATCCAAATTTTCAAGCTAGCTAAAACAGGGAAATATATATGTTTTCATATCTACTTTTCACAATGTTTTGTTACAGCCCGCTCTTCTTCCACGGGATGGGTCACATGAAGGTTTAATGATCAGTTTACGATTGACCTTTTCATATTTTGAGGAAACTCGTTTAATCGTAGGAAAATCTAATAAGAATACTTACTGCATTATAATTGTTGGCTGAGTTATTACTTGGGAAAGGTTTTGTTGCCTGAACAATTGCTAATGGACTGTTGTCGCTGATTTCCGGGACAAATGTCATTGGAAAGAAGTGTTACCAGAATAAAGGTGTCGATTCGTAATATTTCAAAGTAGCATTACAAAAGGATTAACACACAAAAAGGGGTAGTTCAGTTTTAGTAAAGAGGTCGCTTCGATAAATAGTTTATTTGTGAGGTAATGAAAAACACACAATTTTAATGACAGAATCAATTTTTTTGGATCAAAATCGGTTCAGAAACGATTGAAATAGCCAAAGATATATCTAATTGGAATGTGGGTGACCAACTTTTATTCAAATAAATTATTTCAATTTTTTTAATAAATCCTACACATTTCTGAAAATATACCAAAATGGTTTTAAAATAGTTTTTGATGATCTCTCTATTAAATAATTATTTTGACCAAACAGCACATTCACAAATTTTTGTTTCAAAATGGGTGAAACTTGAGGTGTCTGGATGGCATCCTATTGCTGCTTTTTTTTAAAGCAAACAGCCCTGTAACTTATCCGTTTATATAGTTTTCTACCATTTAGTCCAGTCAATCTAGCAAATATTAGGGGGTAACCTCGGCAATATTGCAACATGGGATTATTCTTCGAAATTTGTTCAGGAAACTCCCCTGAACAACATACTAAAACTCCTAAAAAATCGAAGCTGGGGAAAGTGGTTTAAATTGCATTATAAATAATGAGCTAATTTGCATAATTGTGAATTAAGGTCAGGGGTCATTTTCTATCTAGGAATAGTACACTAGTATTTAACACAAATATTCTAAGGTATTTTGGGGCAAGGAATCCATTTCCGGTGCTCGTTTGCAAGTGCCCAATGGGCAAAACCCTACAGCCTACAGCCTCTAAGCTACAGCCTCTAATAAGCAATAATTACATTTTTTTTTTTTTACTTCAATCATGTTCTAAATGTGTATTAAAGATACTTCAGCTTGGTTGCCGCCTTGGCAACCTCTAGCAATGCATATAATTAGCATAATTCGATCATTTTCACAATTTGCATATTCCCAGAAATCAAGTAAAATCGTGGATAGTGTAAACCCAGAAGGTAAAAAAGACGAGAAATACCACTTTTCCAAGGTTTTGGGGGGCAGGAAATCCATTCATAATACCTAATTCAATATATCACCTTGGTAACCCACATAAATCCAAGATGGCCGCCTTTGTCATTTTAAAGGAGATAATTCTATTTGCCACTTTAACGGCATTTATTTTATGAGAGTATAATTTGTTTACTGTTAGCAACCAACTACATTGAAATTCAATTATTCTAATTGCTAATTCCAATAACTGAGAGTCCAAAAAATTGTAATATCGTTCTTATATAACCAAAAGAATGAAGTCGTGTATCATTACATGTGTAATTTTGGGAGCAGCCATTTTGGATTTAAGAAGGTTGCCATGGTGCTATATGGAAATAAGTATAACAAATGGACTTGTTGCCCCCTAAAACCTTGGAAAAGTGGTATAACTTGTCATTTTTACTTTCCGGGTTCCCAATATACTCAATTGGGGGAATATGCAAATTAGGTAAATAACCCAATTATGCAAATGTTGCCAATCTGAAATATCTTCACTACATATTTAGAAAATGAATGAACAATAATAATCTGGAATTATTGCTTATTAGAGGCTGTAACCACTGGAAACCAATAATATTCAGAAATATGCAAATTAGGGGCAGCCATCTTGGTTTTTAGCGCGTTGCCTATACGGCACATGCAAATGAGCACCGTTAATTAATTCCTTGCCCTAAATTACCCTAGAATAATCGTTTTTATCAATATGTTACTATTCCTAGATATAAAATGACCACTGACAACATTTCAGAAATATGCAAATTAGCTAATTATCTTTATAATGCAAATTAAACCACTTTCCCTAGCTTCGACTTTTTATTATGTTGTTCAGGTGAGTTTCCTGAACAGAATTCCGAAGAAAATTCCCATGTTGCAATTTTGCCGAGGTCAAGACCCTATATTGACTGGACTAATTCAAGCATCATTGAATAACTGTTAGTTTGTAATAACTGACAAGTTTAAAGGGATAGTTGAGTTGTGTTATAGAGGGCACTGTACGAAATAATTCATTTGTGAGGAAATGAAAACTGAGTGTAAAAATTTGAAAGAGCATACAATTTTTATGACAGAATAAACTGTATTTTTTTTATCAAAATTGGTTCAGAGGCAGCTAAAATATTCATAATATTAACCATTTGTAATTATTACAACAGATTACAACTTACAAAAGATGTTTTTAAATAGCTGTTAATGATCTCTCAATTCAATCATTGTTTTAACAAAACATCACATACACAATAAAGGTTGAAACTGATGAGTTTTTAAAGAGCGCCCTTTTGAGTTTTAACGGCTCTTTTTGAATAACAAGGTTTTTTAAACTTATACTGTAGTCGTTTGTATCTGTTTTATACTTTTCGAGCATGGTGGAGTTATAACTATTAGTTTGTATAATGTAATAGTGCAGGTTTTGGTTCCTAAAAACTCTCTATACCAAAACTCAACTATCCCTTTAAGTTCCTAAAATTCTGTTTTACCAAAACTATACTAACTCTTTAAAGGGATCTAGTAACTTTGTTGAGATGTGCAAAAACTGATGAATGGTTGATGCAATGTATACTGTTGTTATCTCATATGTCCTCAGGGTATTGTGTGAAAATTTCAGGTCAAATGGACAATGTATGGCCAAGTAATGAGCGAAAATGCAAAGTGATATTGGGTGATATTCACCAACTCACTGCATTCACTTTGTACAGGGATGAAAATCTCGCCCGGAGATTTTCTTATCTAAATACTTCAATCATACATATCTTTGTAATGAAAGGGAAATTTGAAAAACCGAAAGCTGTCCCATGATTTTATTGTTAATACGAATACAACAAGGTATAAAGGAACCGCTAGAATTACAATTTTATTTTGATGATTTGGACAATGTTACTAAGTCCCTTTAATACTGTAGAAGCGAAATTAACCTGAAGTGAAAGGGAAAATGTAATATGATAATTATTGATACGATTATCTCAATTCTATAATACCCACTAGATACCAATCCATACAAGATGCCGATTTCGCTGTGTGCCTGGCGGATGAGGATAGGAAGGTTCATCCTTCGACCACGACCGGTCTTCGCTTCACCAGAGGTAGATCCGGAGGAAGTTGAAGAAGCGCTTCTTTCGCAACGGGCAGGTCGGTTGGAAACATCAAACCTTTCATCAAGTCACACCAATTCTCTCCCTGAAACGAACGTGGGATTTGCACGTGACAAAAGGAAGCATAGATGCTCAGCAAGGGCATTCGCTAGAAGCAGAGCATGCTGGCAGTCACCTGGGAACAACATATACTTATCAAATTCTGAACTATCGAATGAAAAGCGAAATGACAAAAGCCCTGTAAAAAGCCCTACAGTTCCCCAGTTAAACAAAGACGACGCAGCATGTACGTTAAACACGTCTTCTCCAAGCTGTTCGAAAACGCGGCAACCTTCTTGGACGTTTGACAAAAGAGGTGAACAACTGACATTTGGCAACATCTTGAGACGGAGCACAACACTGCTAAACTCTTGTGATAAATCGTTAAAGGTAACATCTTTATGCCCGGTTTCGTTATTTTTCTACTCTGCCCAACATATGTATCCATGCCAATACCTAAAATGCCAACGCTCATGTTCTCATAATTTGATATCAACCCAGGTCTTTGAATGAGTAATCCGAATAACATGATTTGTTTTGGTACATTTTATTATATTGTTTGCGTAAGACTCAACCAAGATTTTTCAGACCGAGTATTCGGTGGTCACATGACATACTTGGTCTACTTAATTTTCGTTAGTTGTGCATCAATTTTGTCGCCCTCTGGTGCATACACTTTGTGTCATTTTTCCCCCAACCAACTGACTCGGAGTAGTACAACTTCCGCAGTATTGTAGATAGAGTAATAAAAAAAACATAGCGAGTTTACGTCTGGGACAGCTTTTATCGCCACCATCCGAGAGAAACATCCTTGGTTCGAACCCAGGCCGATTAGTGCGAGGAGCAGAGCTCTGACCACTAAACCACGAGGGTGTAACGCAAAGAAATATTGTGTCATTATGGGACATTTTTATAGTGGCATTATAAAAACATTTTGGCCAACATTTCCCAATTAAGCCACCCCTTAGAATTTGCCATAATGATAAAATATTTATTTGTGAATAATAAGAAGTGGTTGCGCGTGTCTCATCAAATGCGGACAGCAGTGGTCGTGGTGGCGCAGTGTGAAAGGCCAGATTTGGGAGCATGGAAATTATTTGGGCATTCTTTATGTACATATATTCCTTTTTTTTCAAAGATGTCCTCATGTTTGTTTCAAGTTCTTGTTCAATTATTGGGGAACACGTGACCCCCCCCCCCCCGGAGCTACGCAACTGGCGAACAGTCAAGTTGATGTTTCCTCTTCTTCTTTTTTAGAAAGAAGCACAGGAACAGCCATATGAAGCAGTGCTTCGCAAATGTCAGGCTATTGGTTCAGCAGTCATCGGAGCATTGACCAGTCTGTACACCACCAGAATGCACCTCTTGTTGTCCGGCGATATTGAGACCAACCCAGGCCCGAAGATTACCGCTACAGACAGGTATAATTATGACTTTTTATCCAGTATGATATTTTACCCGCACTCATTGTTTGTATTACGGTATATTTGGGTAAATGTAGTTTGTGACACAAAATACAAAGAGGTTATGTACATCCGGGCATTTTCGTGGTAACTTGGCGTTACATTTAGCGGTATACGCTGACTACTTCATTGTACTATAACTACATGCTTTTATGAAACTGTAGGCTGATTTTGTTACAAGGATGTAGTAGGTGTGCATTTTACTAGACAACAGAATAAAAACTAACAGAGATTTGTGTAGGTAAATGTAGGGAAGAGTCATAAGTCGGTAACTCGCGTTACGAAAAAGGGACATGGCAAAATTGAGTACACCTAGATAGTGGAAATCACCATCTAAAAGGTAATCCTGGTCAAATATTGCATGTGCTAATATGACATTTGTAAGTGTTTTATGATTTAATATTAAAAAGGTTTCAACCTTATTTGGGATTAAATAACTGGATGCGAAAATATCGTTAACTCGCGTTATATTTTGTCTGGAGGTTTTGTTTCATTAAAAAAAGACGGAAATTTCCATCTAAAAGATGAATTGTATCGATTCGAACAAAGCTACTTAATTTTTATTTTTTTTAAATGCCCATAAAGCTCGACCAGTTTACTTTATGATTAACACGTTACCGTTACTTTTCATATAACGCCTTTTGTATACAATTTATTTGATATTTTAGGTTTTCCGTAAGTATGAGTAATTCAAATCGTTTATAGCAATTGGAACAATCGAATATAAACGCTATAACATTGCGAAATATAGATCTCTCTACATATTAACGAGTGATTTTTTTATTGTGGGATTGTTTTAACCTATAAGGGAGCAAAAGCCCACGCTCAAAGTATAGTGGAAACCATGGACAGATCAATATTGGATTTAGGTAAGTAACTATTTAGAGTGGTTCCAATGCAGGTTGGATTAGATTGCGACTCTAAACGAAGTGATCCCCTGATATGATTCCAAGTTAACAAGGGATGGATCAACTATTCCATAGACATGATAGGGAGAAAGCATGCATTCCATTAAAATATATAAACATTTAACCGAGTGCACGATACGTATAGAGCACAAACAAGCACATTGGTATTAGTTATCACATTTCTCAATTATTTCCCCCCTCATTTATTCGATAGTCCGCTGCCCGCAAACTACATTGCGAATCTCACACAGGCGATCGACCCGATTTTCGCACCAACCATAGGAATACAGCTGGGCTTCAGTGACGCAGATCTACAAGATATCCTTTACGAATACAACGACGAAACACTACGACATCTCATTGCTGAGTGGATAGCCAAGCAAGACTCGAAAACTGATGTACGCGCTGTACTTGCGGAAAGACTTAGGAGTGTTGGCGTGAATGTCCAAGCTGGCCAATTAAACGGTACTTTGCAAACTTGTGTTTCATGCACATTAAAGGGCTCTAGTAACTTTGTTGACATGTGCAAAAAGTGATGAGTGGTTGATACAATGTATATTGTTATTACCTGATATATCCACTGGGTGTTTTTGTGAATATTTCAAGTTAAATGTACGTTATATGACTGAGTAATGAGCAAAAATGCGAAGTGATATTCACTATCTCAGTGCCGTCACTTTGTACACGGTTTTGACGATCCAGTTTATAATTTAACATCTGAACACTTCGATCGTAAAAATCTTTTTAACGAAAGGGAATTTGAATACGGTAACTGAAACCTGTCCCATGTTTTTATTGTTAATACGAATACAACAAGCTATGAGGGAACCACCATAATTGTAAATGGATTTTGAGGATTTTGACAATGTGGCTAAGTCCCTTTAATTACTTCCAACATGACCAACCTGGATATTTGTATTAATCATTTTGAAAACTATTAGGCAAATTCAATTGTTATGATGATCCCTTAACCAGATTCTGAGATATACTAATTATGTGTTATTTTGGCATATACAGAGTGGTTACAAAAAAGCGGAACCCAACTTCCACTAGCAATATCTCATCTAATAAACATAATTATGTTCATCGCAATATGCCATGGCAAAGGTAATTTATTACTCTTTCATATGATACCATATTCGTAATTATTGAGCTTGTGGTTATCAAACTGCAAACATTTTGAATAAGCAATGCTATAATTGCTTTGCGCACGAGATTTAGATCTACTGATCAACACAGTCGCAAATAATGTTTATTCATTGAAACCTTTCCTTTTGTTCTTTTGTCTAATAATCCTATTGTTTCAATCGTTCTTAAACTGTACACAAATGGACATGGAGATACTTTCTTAATCAGTGCCTTGCCTGACCATGCAACTGACCACTGAACAGCGTGCTTTTTTAGTCATTAAGTGGAATTGCTCTGGGAGTCTCCAGCAAGTTGCCGAGGCTTTTTACCATAATTTCCCCGATTGTGATGCACCCTCAAAATCCACAATTTGGGGGAATATGAGGAAGTATGAAATGGAAGGGACTAGTCTGAATCTAAACAAGGGTTGTTCTGAGAGGAGAAGGTCCATTCGGACACCACTGGGATCATATGAAGACGAAGGTCTACATCACTCAGCCGAAAGATACATACGACATCCGCAATCGCATCGTCAGGGAGTTCGATGCCTTGTGCCAGCAGGGGAATGTGGTCAGACGGGCTATGAGAGCCATGGTGACACGAGCTCAAACCTGTTCGGACAGACAAGTGGGTCGTGTGGAAGGACATTGGGGATAATTATGGACCCTGAACTCTTTTCGAAGTTGAATAAATGTCAAGCTATGAATACAGAAACATCATGAAATATCACTTGACTTTGTCTTTGTTTCATGATTTGCATTGCATTTAAACAATAACTTTCTACTCTTGTGCGCAAACTACTTTTTACATAAATCTGTTAAGGTCATTTATATTTATTCATGCATGACGCTATCGAAACATATTTGGTATCAAACGAAAGATCAGAATTCACCTTTCATATGACATATTGCCATAAACATAATTATGTTTATTAGACGAGATACTGCTGGTGGAAGTTGGGTTCCGCTTTTTTCGAAACACTCTGTATAACAAGCCATAACCTCGACGTTTGACCCCATGACCCAAATATCGAATTAGTCTTTTGGCTCCAAAAGATACAAATTGGTACTATAAGTTTAAAGGATATATGTCAATTGGATCTCAAAATATCGCAATTTCAAGCAATTTTTTTTTATACTGAGTCCTGTAACCTTGACCTTTGACCTAATGACTCCAACATTAAATGGCTATATTAGCTCCCTAAGATACATTCAGGTACCAAGTTTGATTGAATCCTGATATTCAGTTCTTGAGTTTGTACAATTACAAGCTATCTATTAATATATAGTGACTCATGTGACCTTGACCTTTGACCTCAAGACCCCAGCATTAGATGGCTACATTGGCTCCCCAAGATAGATTCATGTACCAAGTTAAATATAAATCTGTCATTTAGTTCCAGATATTTTGGCATAACGAGCTATTTTTCATATATATATTGAGTCCTGTGACCTTGACCTTTGACCCCATGACCCCACCAAATCCAATCAGATCATTGTCACCCCAATATGTACACTTATACCAAGTTTGAAATTGATTCGTCAACCAGTTCTTGAGATATTGAGATAACGAAAAACGGGACGGATCGACGGACGAACAACCCACAAACATAATGCCTCCGGCCACTTCGTGTCGTCGGCGGAGGCATACAAACAGTAGTAGTTGCCCTTAAAACAAATTTAAAATAATAATATTCATCTGCTTTCGAGTAATTTCCGTTTGTATAACATTCATTTCCCATGGCATGAAATAATAATGTAATTGTTCATTACTGATCAAGCTTTCTCTTATGTTTGATGACTTCATCAGGTAAACGCTTACAAAGCTTGAGGAATAGGATTAACCGTTTCTTGAATTCATTTGTTCCATTTTCAGTTAGGACATAAAATGCCTCTTGAGCCCTTCACGCACGGGGCCGGCCGATGTGGTCCGGCTAGTATTCAGTCGGCTGTCACCTGTCGGTATTGCTCAGTCGAGACCGACTCAACATGTTGAGTCGGCTTCGAATGATCTCTGACTGGCTTTAGTTCGGCAAAGCTGTACTGGCTGTTAACCGGTCGGTCCGGGCCGGGTTGGTTCTGTGTTGGGAGGGCTTAGGAACCCATGAACCCATCAATTAATGATTAATGATCAATACATGTACCTCCATGTTGTTTCTCTATATTCCCATTTTTCGTTTCATTTTTCCTTTTCTATTTCTTCTCTCTACCTTTCTATCTTTCTGTCCCTTTTCGTTCTTTTTTCTCTCTCGGTATTGCATTTCTGTCTTCTCTTTGTATTTGTAAATTTGGTAATATCTGTTTTTTTGGCTTAATTACGTAAATTAATATGCATGGGGCTGCTGAACCAAACTACAGAGCAATCAGTTAAAATTTGTATTAAAAGTTGTTTTTATTTTGATATTTTTGCGCAACTCTCAGGTATACAATGAATCAATACCTTCGAAGTCTTTTCCCCTCTGTCTTTCTTTCTGTATTTCTGTCTTCTTTCTTTCTTTCTGCCTCTATTTCTTTCTTCTTTATTTATTTCTTTCTATCTGTCTTTTGGTCTTTGACATTCTGAATGGGAACTTTATTTATAGAATTATAAAATAAATATATATTCAACAAATGAATAGTACAGTATTTTATGCTGGTTTACAATGATGTATTTCTGTATTCTTCCTTTCTTTATGTTTTCCTTCTTTTTCTTTCTTTCTGTCTTTCATTCTATGTTTCTCTCTAATCTTTCTCTCTTTCATCTTTCTCTCTCTCTGTATTATGGAATATTTTAGTGTAATAATGTCACATTATTTGCATATATCTGGCTTATGCCCAACTTTGGTATGAGTCATTTAGTAAAATAAAACGTTTCTTGAACTTAACTTACTTATTTATAATTATGCCACTCTCAGTTAGGACATTATGAACCCCCATGAATTGATCAATAACTCAATGTTATTCCCTTCCCATTCTCCTCTCCTTTTTGTTATTTTCCTTTTTTGTCTTTCTTTCTTTCTTCCTTCCTCACTTCTTCCTTCTTCCCTTTTTCCTGTATATTCATTCGTTCTACTTTTCTCTCTTTCTGCCCCTTTTCTTTCTTTATTTCTTTCTCTCTCAAGTGAATGTACTTTTCAACTTGTTTGCAATATTATTATTGAAACAATAATGCATACGTTTGGGACTGGTGCCCATTATAAGTAAGTTTCACTTTATAGGCAGGTCCGGGCTAATGTCCCCCTTGATGGTGAAAATTCATCATTACAAATTTGTTATCATTTCAAAGCTTAAAGTCGGAAGTTTAGATTTTTAATATAGAAATTTTGATAATCTGCATATTTAATGAGTAGCGGGCATCTAATTAACATATTTCAGTGACGTGTGACGTACGGGACATTGTATTTCTATTTGTATTATTTATTTAATTAATCAAGCATTAAAGGGGTAGTTCAGTTTTGGTATAGAGTGCTCTGCACGAAATAATTTTTTTTGTGAGACAAGGCGATAGCCGTAATGTGTCTCGCCCGATTGCGCGCATTCATGCCAATCAAGTTTGGTTACAAACAGATACAGCGTTGGAAAGTTATCAACCCTAATAGACTCTTACCCCAAAACGTTCACATTTGACCTCATTTGACCTTTGACCTACTTATGTGACCCTAGACCCCAGCATATCAAGGAGGCCAATATAGGGCATATACCAATCAAATTTGGTAACAAACAGATGCAGGGTTGGAAAGTTATCAACCCTAATCGACTCTTACCTCAAAACTATCACATTTGACCTCATTTATCCATTGACCTACTTATGTGACCTTTGATCCCAGCATATCATGGAGGCCAATGTAGGGCATCTACCAATCAAGTTTGGTTACAAACAGATACAGGGTTGGAAAGTTATCAACCCTAATAGACACTTACCCCAAAACTTTCACATTTGACCTCATTTGACCTTTGACTTACTTATGTGACCTCTGACCCCAGCATATCATGGAGGTCAATGTAGGGCATCTACCAATCAAGTTTGGTTACAAATAGAAGCAGGGTTGGAAAGTTATCAACCCTAATAGACTCTTACCCCAACACTTTTACATTTGATCTCATTTGACCATTGACCTACTTATGTGACCTTTGACCCCAGCATATCATGGAGGCCAATGTAGGGCATCTACCAATCAAGTTTGGTTACAAACAGATACAGGGTTGGAAAGTTATCAACCCTAATAGACACTTACCCCCAAACTTTCACATTTGACCTCATTTGACCTTTGACCTACTTATGTGACCTCTGACCCCAGCATATCATGGAGGTCAATGTAGGGCATCTACCAATCAACAGATGCAGGGTTGGAAAGTTATTCACATTTTTGTAAGCGTCACAGACGGACAGACGGACGGACGACAGACGGACGCAATTTGGATCCCTAAAGCCCGGCGCAGACAGAGCCGACTCGACCCGATCCGACTGGTTTCAATCAGGCTAGAGGTGGGCCCAACTAGCATCCGACTGTCTTTCGACTGGCAAAATGTGTGTCGCAAGGCACTGAAAACTGAGCCGATCCGAATGAAAACCAGTCGAATCGGGTCGAGTCGGCTCTGTCTGCAGAGGGCTTTAGTCCCTCCACCTACGGTGGGCTCGACAATAATGAAAAACTGACTGAGTGTAAAATTTGAAAGAGCATACAATATTTTATTGCAGAATAAACTTGATTTGATCCAAATCGGTTCAGAAACGGCTGAAATATCAATAAATATATCTGATCGTAATAAATCTGGGGCCCAGATATATTCGATGATTTTTGACCAAATTAAACAAATGCTTACACTTTTTCAAAAATTGTCAAAAGAGGTTTAAAAATAGTTGTTGATGATCTCTCTATGTTATCATTATTTCAACAAAACATTACATGCATAATTTTGTATGAAAAATGGTTGAAACCAATGCTTTTTTAGAGAGCACCCTCTTGTGTTTTAATTGCTCTTTTTGAATGATAACAGGCTTTTTACTTAGTCGTTTGTAATTTACTATACCTTACGAGCATGGTGGAGTTATAACTATTATTTTGTAGTGTTATTGTGCAGGTTGTGGTTACTAAAGCTTAGCCTTACCAAAACCGTACTACCCCTTTAATTTCATATATGGAGACTAGTCAAACTAATTACTAACAATAGTTGACCAAAAATGAATGAATTATGCTAATTAGGGCGTGTCAAAACTGCCATGTTCCGTACGTCATAAAAATTAACACATTAAACAAAATATTTCGTTATGAAACACTTTATTTTTTTCTTTCATATTC
This sequence comes from Echinarachnius parma, assembly GCA_037951105.1. Classification (NCBI taxonomy): domain Eukaryota; kingdom Metazoa; phylum Echinodermata; class Echinoidea; order Clypeasteroida; family Echinarachniidae; genus Echinarachnius; species Echinarachnius parma. The sequence continues at coordinate 32,657 of JBAMJV010003569.1, forward strand.
TGTAAAGTTCTAATTTATCATACTCCTAACTGGCTAGCTAAGTTTGATACAAACAACATTTTTCGTTTTAATTTTATTATCTAATTAACACATGTGACGTACGGGACAAAAGTGTCAGGTATGGGACATTTTCAGTGTTAAAGCAATGGCAAGCCAGGTAAAAATAATTTCTTTGTGTTTAACCACTGATTATCATAATAATACTTGCTTAGACACCCTCCAAAATGTCAGAATAAATAGGTCTTACCCTTAGGAGTTACCTCTAAAAGGAATTACATATTTTCCATGTCATACTTCGTGATATAGTTACATATTGATGAAATTGTGTCTGGAGGGGGAAATTTGAAATACCTTATAATTACCTTTAAATAATTATCAATTTGAGTAGGGAAATTGCATGAAAATGAAATAAATATAGTATTACAGTGGTTCAGTACACCAAGACCTTCCAAACAGGTTCAACAACTGCAAGAAAGTGCTAACAAGGCACAACATACTTATACTTTTTCTTCTGAACAGTCCCATGTGTAGGATCTTATGTAAGTTGCCAAATTGTTTATGAATCTGTTTAATTTACTCATATTCATCTCTTTTTTGTCAAATTTTAAAGCAATATACATCAGTAAAATGTAACCTACACCTTTTGAAGCCAAATAAAATAGTTATTCTTAATTACTAATTATGAATTAATTAGCTTAATTAACGAAAATATAGTTTCTCAGAGCTTCACTTTTTTAAAGTCTTATTATATTTTTTTATTGAAGTATTTTCTATTTCTAAGTCAACAGAATATTAGATTTATATAATAAGAACAAATTTAGTGCAAAATAGAATTACAAATGTTCAAATAGAATAAGAAAAAAGACAAATAAAACTTGACTTTTATTGAGGGAAAATTGTCCCATACGTCACATGTCCCGTATCCTACGTCACGCGCATACCTATTATCTTTCATTAATTATCGTGGGAAAATAAGTCATAAGTTAATTCTTTTTTTGGTAGTGTGTACTTGAATGTTTACTAAATGCATATATTAGGTTTAAGTTTGTATTAGCCCTGTAGATTCAGAGAGTTTTAATGATACACAGTTTTCCGAAAAAATCCAAATTTCTCTGGTCCCGTACGTCACGGCGCATATTAATAAGCATAACTAAATTTTAATGAGTGATGTTAACATTTTTTTGCATTTTAGGAAGGGACTACAAGTAGCTTTCCAAAGCGCCAAAAAGATTCCAGATCATAGCTCCTTCCTCTGAATAATTTTCAATTAAAAGCTGTGAATGTCCGTACGTCACAAGTCAAATGGCTTGGACCTGCCCTTATACAGACCTGTGCCCATATTCATAAAACCCCGATAAGCTCGACCCCGTTTACAGTGAAAAAAGGGCCGGGCCGAGACGCGTCTCGGCCCGGCCTTTTTTCACTGTAAACGCTCAAAAGGCCAAATGCGGGGCCAAAAGTGGCCGCGCATTTGGCCCCGCTCTGGAGGTAGTCTCGGCCGCGGCCGAGACGCGTCTCGGCCCCGCTTTTTCTCACTGTAAACGCACGCAGGGCCAAATGCGGTACCAAATTGGGAAAACAATTCATTGCAAATAACGCGCCTTTGTTCTGTGACCCCGTCACGCCCACAAAATAATGGTTTGTTTACATGCAGAGCGCCACTACGACAAGATATTGAAAGGGCGGCCGGGCCGCGAGGGCCGAGACCGCCACTGTAAACGCACCAAAATTGGGGGGCCGAGTACCGCAATTTAAGCAGGGCCGAGACGCGTCTCGGCCCGGCCCTGCACTGTAAACGGGGTCCTAGTTGGTTGATCAAATTACAATTTCGATGTCCGCTAGGCTTAGCTGGTATTCACAAAAGGCCAATAGGCTAAATTCGCTATCGTAGTCAAGGCCTGGCCTATCATGACAACCCATCTGTCTAAATTTCACAAGCATTTGGTATTCCACGACATTGTTAGTCGACATGCGAACAATTACAACAATAGATCTGCAGGGCCGACTATATGCATTGATATATTTGTGCGGGACCTTCTGTATAGAGCTTTGCTGGACTTACAACAAAGGCGTGAAGTTGAATGACGACCTAACACCCAGCTAAATTTTTCTTATTCACCAAAGCTAGATAGGACAAATTTTAGCGATACTGGACCAAAAATTTAGAGGTACTCTGTTGTACCTCTAAATTGCTAGCAAGTAACAATCTGCCCGGTTTTTGTCACTGCGTGAAGCGCGATCGTGAACATGGCACGGAGAATATTCGAGTTAGGTGAATTAAGGCTGCCATGCGTAGGGAACGCGTTTTTCATGATAGGATAAACCCACTAGAAGTTGTTGATGATAGCGAATTATGAGGAGGGAGATGTAATTTTTTATATTGGGGATCGTAATGACAAAAATATGCTACCGCGTAATTCCCGCACCCCCCCCCCCCCCTCCCCCCCCCCATTTACCCTTATTAAGACAATTATGTTATACTTCCCACACCCCATTGGCTGCCCCTTGACTCCCCCATCGGGTTGGCCCGGTTCAGTTCATGCCAACCATATTTGATCATCTTTTATTTAAAAATAGCACACAACAAACTCTAAAAAAGGCATCATAAAGAGCCATCTACAAAGTACGTACGCAACATTTTTGGTCCGAAATTAACCCCTCCCCCTGTATACGCACTTTGTAGATGGCCCCTAACAGGAGAAAGTGGGACATTCTTTCTTTCACTAGTTTGAATTTACTGCGCCATTTATGCGATGTTGCAATGTCAAACAAACTTGCAACAGATGGAACTGTTACCATGACAGCAACGATGAATAAATTGGGTCATCCGAGTTGTTAGCTTGTTATTGGTATGGTTAGAAGTGCTTCTTGAATTACGATTTAGCAACCCGCTACGAAGATTTCAAATGGCTATTGTATTACAAGGCTTAGACGCTCGTTGATTGGTCGATATGGTAAGGGCATAGACAGCATGCAAAATCTACACACATTACTAAAGACATACCCATGCATGTGTGTGTTGTGCACTGGTCTGTGAAAACAAAGGTGATCACCCAAGCGAGTTGCGTGTGTTCGCCGCTACTTATCGTCCAACCTGGCATTTTGGCAAGGAGATAAGGCCTAGCTGACAGATAGGCTATCGGGCTTTTATGAATATGGCCACTGATCAATTGGTACTGCAATGGAGCCTCTGTAATATGAGCACCTTCGGCCCTTTGAATTTTCCTCGTTGAGGAGTTGCTGGGCCCTGAGGTTTACTGCTGTTATGACAGTGCTCATTGTATGGAGGCTCCACTTCATTAATATGTACTTTTTATTTGAGTACTATTATCTTAAATGTAATCTTTATTCTTATCCTATCATTCTTCCCTCTTTTGAATCTGTCCACCTCTTTGTGTCAGTGCAATAACAATCTAATGAAATTTTTGTTTCGGTGTTGACTGTTAAGTAGTATTTGTATTTATTTGTAGATTTACATGTATATAGTCATATTTATTGTTTTGTAAATTTAGATGTTTTTATCATGAATGTGTTTAACCTCTGTCAGAGCAACTTGCCAAATTGATTTTCCCCTTTGTGTGGGACGAAATAAAATAAAATTAATATCTATTTTTTATTTGTTTACATTTCGCTTCCATTTTTCGATCTCAGCAAAATATATTGAGCTTCATTTCAAATTTCACTTTAGATGAGAAAAAATTGAAAGCCAGAGAAAACCTTGACGGCAAAACAGATCAGCGAAAAAGATTGTCGGTAAGTAAATCTGAAGAGGAAAGCTGATTCACCATAACATGTTATCTGTTTGATCATTTGTTCTACTCTGTAAAATGTATATAATACTGCTCTATGTAAGACCGAACCTGCAATTTAATGGCTATTCTTTTTGTATATATAAAATAATTACACGAATATTTAAAAATACAAATAAAACAGTTCGGGGCATGAGGCCCTTTCACGCCTCTGCGTAACATTCGAGTAAAGAGTATTATGGAAATGCTATGTTCTCGATAAAAAAAAAAAAAAACATATAGATAGTAATTAATGCAAATTAATTTCAAAATTATATTTTTGCTCATTTAACATATACTTTTTTCAGTATACGAATATTGGATGTTCTTTGGAAAACCAAAATTAAAATATTAAGCTTATTCTCAATGTTTTCAACTGCTTTAAGAGTTCGTTATGTATTTCTTTGTGTTTACTTACACGGGTTTCATCTTTTTTTAGATATATTTATATACATGTATATACTGTACTCATGGTTTTTCAACCAACATCCAACGCCTAAAAACAATGAAAACAATACCGTATATCAGGCGTTTTATGTCGTTTAAGATGTCGAGAAAGATAAAAAGGTCACTTGACTTCACAACTGTATGCTCAATTTTTACAAATTTGGGTTTAAAAGATGCGCGTTGCAGAGCAATGGCGCTAATCGCGGAGGGGCGATTCTGTTCTGTATGGCCCCACCTGGCCCTCTTTGGGTTTATGCTATCGTGAAAGACGACTCCGTAAAAAAGATAGCACGCATGGGGACATCTTTATTTGTTTATTTATATCAAATCAATAGATATGTGGATTGTCTGCTATACAGGATGTCCCCCCCCCCCCCCCCCCAAAAAAAAACAACAACAACAACAACAACAACAAAACGGAACGGGGTACTTGCCATAATAAAGGAACATGATGACTAAGTGCACGGGATAGGGCATCTTATACAAAGAAAATGATACCAAGAACAGACATTTTGGTCAAGTAAGGTCATGTCAGGTTCCCATTTTTGTCAATTTTTACCGAGTCAGTGCCTAATAGTTCGCACTTATTGCCCGCCATAGCATCTAGTAACGATCAATGCGTGCGCCATTGTTAGTGCGCATTCAGCTGTGTAGAGAGAAGAAGGGGGTACTAACAATGGCGCACACATTAATCGTTACTCACGCTATGACGGGCAGTAAAAACGATTTTTTAGTCACTGACTCGGTAAAAATTGAAAAAAATGGGAACCTCACAAGGGCCCCGTTGCAGAAAGAGATACAATCGATTGTAAGTTACAATTAATTGTAAGTCAGACAAATTGCATGTTTCAAACAATCAGATCTGCCCATGTAGATCACATGATCTGACTTACAATTAATTGTAACTTACAATCGATTGTATATCTTTCTGCAACAGGACCACGGTCTCATTTAGGACATCCTAAATAAAATTAAAAAACTGCTCGATCAAAATCACTGTTCAATTTTTTATGTAAAAGATGCCCTTACCTGTGAACCTAGTCATCAGTGGCCATATTCATAAAACCTCGATAAGCTAGTTGGTTGATCAAATTACGATTTCGATGTCCGCTAGGCTTAACTGGTATTCACAAAAGACCGATAGGCTAACTTCGCTATCGTAGTCAAGTCCTGGCCTAGCATGACAACCCATCTGTCTAAATTCCACAAGCATTTGGTATTCCACGACATTGTTAGTCGAAATGCGAACAATTACAACAATAGATAAATGCAAATGCGACTAAATGCATTGAAATCTATTTATGCGGGTCGTTCTGAATAGAGCTTTGTTGGACTTACAACAAAGGCGTGAAGTTGAATGACGACCTAACACCCAGCTAATTTTTTCTTATTCACCAAAGCCAGATAGGACAAATTTTAGCGACACTGGACCAAAAATTTAGAGGTACTCTGATGTACCTCTAAATTGCTAGCAAGTAACAATCTGCCCGGTTTGTGTGTGTATGCGTGTGGCGCGATCGTGAACATGGTAAGGAGAATATTCGAATAAGGGATATTAGAGAATTTTTTCATGATAGCGTGATGTTAGTTCAAAATAGTTCCCCAAGTAACATACTTGTCCGTGTTTGTCCTAGCATCCTTGTACTTCAGCAATAACATCTGTTATCAGCTTAAATTACATGTTTTTATCTGGAGAGTAATTTGCCTTTATTTGTCCTTTTTGTGACATATTAGCTTACTTTTGCAGTTCGGATTGATTTTATGTGATTTCAATTCTGACATATCCATGCACGTGTGTGTTGTGCACTGGTTTGTGAAAACAAAGGTGATCACCCAAGCAAGTTTTGTGAGTTCCCCGCTAGTTATCGTCCAAACTGGCATTTTGGCAAGGAGATAAGGCCTAGCTGACAGATATCGGGCTTTTATGAATATGGCCACAGGTGTCTTTATTATGCAAGGACCCCGTTTTTTTTTTTTTTTTTTTTTTTTTTTGGGAGGGGGGGCCACCCTGTATTTGATGTGGAATAGTGAGCATTGTTATGGTGTGTCCAGTTTCAATTTTGCTGACATTCTTTGGTGTCCCGATTATCTATTATGCCTTAAATATCATATTATGTCATGTGTAAATCGACTGATAATTACTATAGGTATAATTATTAAAGTATATGAAATCTGTGTATCTATGTGAATTTCCAAAAGTGTTAAGATTACCGACCCTATAAGCATGATAAGTGCCAAATAATTTTGCAATTATCTAACTTACAAGTTGACAGTAATCATTCATATTCACGGATTTAAAATAATAAACAAGTCACGCAACGCATGTATATTTGCAGATCTAAACATGAGTATTGTGATTTGAGTCGACCACGGCACTTACAAGGGCTAATCTTTGGTAACATTGTCCAAATCCTCAAAATCCCTCATATCTTGATGTATTCGTATTAAAGGGCAATGAAACTATGGCTTTCGGTTATTATTATCGTTTAGAGGGTGAACAGACATTTTGATTTGATACATAACTTGGCAATTTTGGCCTCCTGGATCCCATGAAATCCTTACGTGAACATACCCACATTTTACTAATTCTTACGGCGGCAAAAGATGATGGGAGCGGCCATGTTCTTGTAATTACCCGACATGCTTTGCAAACTCTGACGTATGTGCTTAGGGCCGAACAAAAAGCTTTTTACTGATTTCAAAGCGTCTACAAGTATTCAGACAATGGTTTGAATTGGTGCTATTGAAATGCATTAGTGCATATCATTGACCGTAGTCCGCACAAACCTAATACTGGCGGCCTCCAATGTTCGCGTTAATAGTGGTATACCCGATAGAGTTTTCATATATTTCTTCCAAAGCAGAAATCTGACTCAGAGTAATGTTAGATATAATAAACAGGCATATTACGATGTATAAAGTAGGATAAACTCTATTCTTGAGTTGCATTGCCCTTTCGTTAAAAAGATATTTACGATAGAAGTGTTCAGATGTTAAATTATCCACTGGATCGCGAAAACCGTGTACACAGTGAGTGCAATGAGTCAGTGAATATCACTTTGCATTTTTGCTCATTACTCGGCCATACAAAGTCCATTTAACTTGCAACTTTCACACAACACCCACTGGACATATCAGATAACAACAATATACATTGTATCAACCACTTGTCACTTTTTGCACATGTCAACAAAGTTACTAGATCCCTTGAATACCCTCACTTCTTTCACGAATACAGAGGATAATATGCCTTTATTATGAATAATTTAATTTTTCAGCCAAACCAAATACAGATTACGATGGAATATATTGTTAAAGAAACAACTGACAGCTTTCCACGGCTGCTTCGAGAAGAACTGATTACCACCCCATCTAGTGCACAGGCTACGAGAATCAAGCGGAACATCATGCAGTACATCAACACTCAGATCGCTCAATACGAAGAGACACATAAAGAAGATTTCAGAGAGACTACAATGTTGTTTGAAATTTATGATATTCATACGGTAAGAACTTTCGATTTATATATCTTATTATTGAACGCCTATCTCCTGTAACTAATTATTGTATTTTGGTATGCAGTTCCATTTAAATGGATTTAGTAACTGTGTTGACTTATGCAAAACCTAAAATGGTTGATAAAATGTGTATTTATCTTTTATCTGATAAAAATTATGTCCACTGCGTAATGTGTAAAAAGTACACGATTGATGAATATCATGTAACCGAGTAATGACCGAAATAACAAAATGATACTTTCTAACTCATTGCATAAACTTAGTAAGCAGTTGAAAGCCTCCCAAGGAGACTTTCGAATCCGAATACTTCAATTATGAATATCTTTATGTCGAAAGAGAAATTTGGAAAACCAAAAACTGTTACATACGTACTTCTATTGGTTGACGATTACATTGAGGTATCTAAGAAGTTAGTGCTGTGGCTTTTAACATTACAAGATCTCTTTAAGGTCACTAAAACTGAACATCTTAAAGGGACTTAGTAACATTGTCCAAATCCTCAAATAAAATTTTAATTCTAGCGGTTCCCTCATACCTTGTTGTATTCGTATTAACAATAAAATCATGGGACCGGTTTCGGTTTTTCAAATTTCCCTTTCGTTACAAAGATATGTACGATCGAAGTATTCAGATAAGGAAAAACTCCCCCGTACTTTTGAAACCGTGTACAAAGTGAGTGCAGTGAGTTAGTGAATATCACTTTGCATTTTCGCTCATTACTTGGCCATGCAATGTCCATTTGACTTGAAATTTTCACACAATACCCTGTGGACATATAAGATAACAACAATATACATTGCATCAACCCTTCATCACTTTTTGCACATGTCAACAATGTTACTAGATCCCTTTAAAAACGTTGTATATCAGAAATAACACTTTAAAAACATTTAAAAGTATTATTTTATTGATTTTATATTCACATTTAACCAATTTCAATTAAATGGACATGCACCAAAGGTAAAACAATGTACCTTTCAAAACATTTAGAACTAAAACATCAAATCATTGACCGAGGTATCATTAGCAGTTGAAAACAGTTTCCTTAGATATAATATCCCCCCGGGGTGGGAGGGGGATATTCGTGCATGTGCCTCTTCAATGACCCCTTTTCCACAGACGTTCAGGCCACTTCTTAGGTTCTCATTTTCATCAAAAAAGCTTGAGCGCCGCCTTTAAGGGTCACCTAAAAAGGCCTATCGCCACCCCTAAAGATCCCATTTTCATTTTTAAAAGGCTGATCGCCGCTCCTAAGTGTCTCATTTTCATCAACAATGGCCGATCTCCTCTCCTAAGGGTCTCATTTTCACACAAAAAGCCCGATCGGTGCTCCTATGGGTCTCATTTTCATAAAAACCTTTAGACCTATATGATGAAAACATTGCCGCTCTATTAAGTATTATAGAGCTCTTTCGACCCCGTTTTGATTTGTTTGGGGTGCGACGGACACCCCACCCCCCCCCCCCCCCCCCCCCCCCCCTCTTGCTTGCACAACTCATGCAGTGTTCTCGGTCCCGTTTTTGTAAATTACACTCCTTACACCCTCGTTTTTAAAGGGACTTAACAGTTTATCGCATACCTTGTTGTATTCGTATTAACAATAACAACATGGGACAGGTTCCGGTTTTTCAAATTTCCCTTTAGTTAAAAAGATATTTACGATTGAAGTGTTCACATGTTAAATTATCCACTGGACCGCGAAAACCGTGTACAAACTGAGTGCAATGACTGAGTGAATATCACTTTGCATTTTTGCTCATTACTCGGCCATATAACGTCCATTTAACTTGACATTTTCACACATCACTCAGTGGACATATCAGATAACAACAATATACATTGTATCAACCACTCGTCACTTTTATTATGCCTTAAATACCATATGTCATGTGTAAATCGACTGATAATTACTATAGGTATAATTATTCAAGTATATGAAACCTGTGTATACAGGGTGTCTCAGAAAGAATGCAACACCTACGATCGTTAATTTCATCAACACCATCGACCAAATGTCATTGTTTTTTATTTGATTGGGTAGAACATTCTTTTTCCAACAAAATGATACCATGAGCATTGATTTTGGGTAAGGCGTCTGGATCCTAGGGCCATTTTTCTGAGGCAATGTCGTTTCCTAAATTTGCTACTTTTTCGTCTCCAGCGATCCTCTGAACACTGGGACATTCTCGCCCCACGGCCTCCCATAGACAGAAGAACCGCATGACTGCGCTCCCTTTGATAAAGAAGACAATAACCCCGTACGGTATGGCTCACATTGTCTATGGGAGGCCGTGGGGCGAGAATGCCTCAGTGTTCCGAGGATCGCTGGAGACGAAAAAGTAGCAAATTTAGGAAACGACATTGCCTCAGAAAAATGGCCCTAGGATCCAAACGCCTTACCCAAAATCAATGATCATGGTATCATGTTGTTGGAAAAATAATGTTCTACCCAATCAAACAAAAAACAATGACATTTGGTCGATGGTGTTGATGAAATTAACGATCGTAGGTGTTGCATTCTTTCTGAGACACCCTGTATATGTGAATTTCCAGAAGTTTTAAGATTACCGACCCCATAAGCATGATAAGTGCCAAAACATTTTGCAATAATCTAACAGTAATCATTCACATTCACGGATTTAAAATAATAAACAAGTCACGCAACGCATGTATATTTGCAGATCTAAACATGAGTATTGTGATTTGAGTCGACCACGGCACTCACAAGGGCTAATCTTTGGTAACATTGTCCAAATCCTCAAAATCCAATTGGAATTCTCGCGGTTCCCTCATACCTTGATCATGTTGATGTATTCGTATTAAGAATAAAATCATGGGACAGGTTTCGGTTTTTCGAATTCCCCTTTCGTTAAAAAGATATTTACGATTGAAGTGTTCAGATGTTCAATTATCAACTCTATCGCGAAAACCGTGTACAAAGTGAGTGCAATGAGTCAGTGAATATCACTTTACATTTTTGATCATTACTCGGCCATACTAAGTCCATTTAACTTGAAAATTTCACACAACACCCACTGGACATATCAGATAACAACAATATACATTGTATCAACCACTCGTCACTTTTTGCACATGTCAACAAAGTTTACTAGATCCCTTTAAGTTGGCTAAAGGCACACCCCGCTCCTTAGACCCCCGTTTTGAAGTTGGCTGCGGCACACCCCAGCCAGAAGATAATTCGAGATTACTAGATGATAGATAAATAGTATTTTATTTATTTCATGATTTGCAGTCTTACAACTGAATTGTACATGAATTACACAATTAAAATATATACATTGTAAATAATACTAGTACATATACTTAATAATTGTTGAAACCATATCATACAGAGAGTGTATCCACTTTCTCGATGTCGGTGTTTAGGTGTAATAACTTGTTGTTCCTCTGTCATGATTCTGCATTTTATGGCATTGATTTTCATTCCCCAACTTCTACATGCCTTTTCCAGTTTTTTTGTTGAGATTTTGAGGTTTTCAAATACAAGTTCCATGAGGGTGGTGTCATCTGCATATCGGATGTTGTTAATACGCATGTCACCCATCTGTATTCCACTGTCTAGTTTTTGGATGTCCTTCATCACAAATTCCAGGAATAGGTTGAAGAGACTTGGAGAGAGGAGACAGCCTTGCCTTACCCCAGTTATGACATCAAACCATTCGGTTATCTTTCCGTTCACCATAACAGAGCATTTGCTTTGCTTGTACATGCTCTCTATGAGGTCGACTAAGGACTTGTCCACACCAACGGAACACAAACATTTTCAGAGAGCTTCTCTCCATAAAGTATCAAATGCCGCTTTAAAGGCATATATGCGTGGGTTATAATGGGTAGTCAGCAAATTCCAACTCGCACTCCAACGTAATTTCCCGAGGTAAACTCACGATATGTGTTGGATCGATCGAAGTGTGGTGCTTCGAAATATCTGAACACGGGCCGTCTTATGAAATTGCATGCAGCAAACAGCTGGTATCTGAATACCGAGCGAGTTTCTCGAGCTATCACCTAAGGCATCAAACAGCGGCACTTTGAAGTCGGTGCGGTTAAGCGTGTTACGTAATATTTTCGCTCGTAAACATCTCTGATGGATCTCCATTCGACTAGTACAAACATTCCGAACGCGACTATTTTGTATGCATTTTCGACTCGGGTGTTCGGAAGTGGGACAGTTTGCGATCGCTACTTATAACTGAGCCAATGGGGATTACGTACCGTGCGTAAAAGTGCGCAATATGGATCCGCGCGTCTAATATACCGGTCTGAATTCCCTTTAAAATCAACAAAGTTCAAGTGGATTGGTATCTTTCTTCCTCTGGCCTTTTCTATTATCTGTCTGACGACAAACACAGCATATGTTGTGCCTCTACACATTCTGAATCCGCATTGTTCCTCAGTCAGATGATTCTCAATGGTTCCCTGTATTCTCCTGAGGACCATCCTACATAAATCTTTCTCAGGTATGGAGAGTAGCGTTATAGCCCTGTAGTTGGAGGGGTCCAGCTTGTCTAATTTCTTAAACACTGGAGTGATGAGACCCTTGCTCCGGTCTTCCGGGAATTTACCTTCCGACCATGCTTCATTTATTATTTTGAGCAGGATGTTTACCAGCCTTCAGGGTTTCGGCAGCTATTTTGTCCCAACCACAGGCCTTGTTATTCTTCAACAGTTTTATTGCAGCCTCTACTTCTTCAATTGTCATGATTGAGAAAGGTTCACTTGGGTTATTTGTAGGTTGAGGGTCAGGTATGGTCTTAAGAGTATTTCGTCCCTTGGAAATTGCGTGTTGAGGTGGGCGCTAAAATGTTCTTCCCAGCATTTCAATACTTCTGCAGAAGCCGTTTTTAATATGCCGTCCTTGTTCTTTACGACATGTTGCATCTTGTCTCTTTCTACAGATAACTTCTTTACCTTCTTGAAGAGCTCGTGGCTGTTGTTATTTGCGTTAACAATTTCCATTTCTTCCACCTCTGTCAATAATTTTATTCTTCCAATTCTTCACTTCATACTTGACAATGTTATTGATTTTTGTTGTAGCTCTTCTTGTTGCGGGCCGAGGGATTGTTCACCACCAGGATTTTGGCATTCCTCCTTTGTTCACAAGCCTTACAAACATCTTGTGGGAGACCTTTAATTTGTTTTGACCTTTTGAAGCCAACAACTTCTTCTGTGATGTTATTGGTTGTATCCATGACTTTCTTCCACAGCTCATCCACATCCGTGTTCTGGAGCTGAAGTTGTTGTTCAAAGGCACCTCCAATCTTGGCTTTGAATGCCTCTGCAATGTTAGAGTCATTAAGTCTGCCAACATCGTAGCTTTTGGGAAGGCTCTTCATTCGCTTGGACATTGTAGGTGACAACTTCACATTTGCCAGTATACTAGCTTGTGGTCTGACCCAACGTCTGCTGAGCAGTATAATCTGCAGTTCTGGAACGTCTTTATGTTCTCTAATTTGGTAATGATGTAGTCTATCTGGTTTCTGTAGTGTCCACACGGGGAAGTTCATGTTGTCCTCATACATTCTTTGTGTTGGAAGTATGTGTTACACACTCCCATTACGTGTAACATACAGAATTCTAGAAGCTTCTCCCCTCTGCTATTGATCTGTCCTCGTTCTTACTTGCCCGAAATTGGTGCCTTTACTCCATGGTCCGCTCTTACTTTTGCGTTAAGGTCACCCATCACAATTATGGACCTTCTGAATATGCAGCTGCAGCTGCAAATCCAGAAGGTCCTAAGGAAGGAGAACATAATTATGATGGGTGCATCATAGAAAAGATCACTTTCTTGTTCACCATGTGCTGATGTAAACCTGGATGATATTCATGATCCCTTCTTTCATTTTGAGTTTTGCTGTGATGATCCTCGGTGCGACTGTTTCGTAGCTCACCAATCATTGCAGGATTTGTTGGGAGATCATGATGCCGACTCCCTCCCGGCTAATGTTATCTGTCCTGCTGGATAGAAGGATCGAGTATTCCTCTTTGTTTATGAGCGTCTCTGTGTTAGTCAAGTGTGTCTCACATAAACCTAGAATATTCAGGTCGAATCTGCGAGCTTCTTCCAGGAGTAAATCCCAGTGTCCTACTTTCTTCAGTGTTCTCACATTCCAGGTTCCAATATTCAGCACACCGGATTTCCTTGAAGTAGGGGCCTGTGAAGAAGCTTCTTTAGTCATGTCCGGTGCTTTATCTGTTCCTGGTTGGTGGTTAGTCTTTTTTTCTGGCTACTTACACTCTTTGACGATGCAGTTCCTCCCTTAACGTTGCTCTTCTTCTTCTTCATGGCGTTCTCTTCTGTTGATGTGCTCTGCTTCACTGGTTTCTCCGCTGCTCCGTTGTGTACCTGTGGAATTGCCAGCAAATCATCCGGCAGATCCTTCGCACCCCTGCTCACGATATAATTGTTCGTCCCCCAAAAGTTCGTCCCCCAAATATTGTTCCCTAATATCGTCGCCACAAGTTGCAAGCTTGTTCCCTTGAAATATATTATCCTGGTCTCACAAGTCACCATCTTGCCCCCTCATATAGTATCTCGTGGGGATGAGTTTCCATATGCACAAGATCCCAGGGGTGAATTCTTGGTTATGAAATCATTTATTTTGTGTTTTCTCCCGTTTTAAAAGGCCTGGGAGAACATTAGGAAAACGTTGCCACCGCCCGCATCTGCCAATGATGCGTTTGTGAAGTGCCTATCAGCAATTCTGCTCAATGTGAGAGATGCTCACATTCGAGATGACATTGAGATGGAAGTCTTGTCGATATCAGGCCCTATCTTAGAAGCAGAGGACGAAGAACAACCAGCGACAGAGGGGAACAAACATGCATCACACCCGATGACATGTATGGAAACGGAGCAGGTAATGTACATGCACATTTATATAATAATATGACACGATCTTGATGTAACTAATATCTAATTTCACCGATTCGGTTAGACCCCATCCCGAAGTTTCCCAAAATACTAATGTGGATTTAATGAAAGGGGAACAATTTTAGAAGCCCAACAGTGAAAGTTTGAGCAAAATATTGGGATGTTCAATTCCCAAGTTATGATATCGGTAATGTTTGCTTGCTGCCCTCTCTAGATGGCAAGTTACCCAAATCAGTGATGCCATCGTATAACAACCTTCCACTGACTTTGGACATACATTTTCATTTTCGTTCATTATTCGTTGATTTCACTGGACCAGTTATGGAAGTTTTACCTTAAAGGGATCTAGTAACTTTGTTGACATGTGCAAAAAGTGATGAATGGTTGATGCAATGTATATTATTGTTATCTCATATGTCCACAGGGTATTGCATGGCCAAGTAATGAGCAAAAATGCAAAGTGATATTCAGTAACTCACTGCACTCACTTTGTACACGGAAGAAAAACTCGCCCGGGGTTTTTCTTATCTGAATACTTCAATCATACATATCTTTGTAACGAAATGGAAATTTGAAAAACCGAAACCTGTCCCGTGATTTTATTGTTAATACGAATACAACAAGGTATAAGGGAACCGCTAGAATTTAAATTTTATTTTGAGGATTTGGACAATGTTACTAAGTCCCTTTAAATGTGCATGCACATTTACCTCTTCCCTAACATATCTGAGAATAAAAGTAGAGGAAGAGGGACAATGCTTTTCATGAAAAGTGACATTTTTTGAAGTGTTGTTGTACAATGCAATGGAGTTGTACTACTGTGACATCACAGTTTTAGCAAAGAACCGACTTAGAGGGCAGCAAACAAGATTTTGATCACAAATTTGGAAAAATGATTGGATTATCTAAATCTGTTCAAAATTTCGCTTTAGGTATCTAAAATTGTTTCCTTTATACCAATGACAAAATGACCATAATTCAAAATTAGCAAAAGTAATATCATTATTGCAGTTCATTGGAAACTTAGAAATCTCAAATTGCACTGTATGAGCCTTTTAAGGGATCCAGTTACTTTGTTGACAAGTGCAAAAAGTGATGAATGGTTAATAAGATGTTTATTGTTGTGAATTGTGATCTGATTGCTCTAATGTAATGTGTACAAATGTTGTGTTAAATGGATGTTATATGGCCCAGTAATTAGCGAAAATGGGAAATGATATTCACTAACTAATTGCATTGACTTTTTACACGGTTACGACTATCTAGTGGATAGTTCAATATCTAAACAAATCAATCATAAATATCTTTTTAACAAAAGTGAAATTCGAATTACAACGTATTAGAGAAGTTCAAAGTAAGTTTTAAGGATTTGGACAATGTCACTAGATCCCTTTAAAGAAGTATACTTGGCTGGAATGTCAAACAGCATTGTTTCTCATCCATAATCTATACATTGAACCACATTTACTGTTTCCCAATAATGTACAGGCATTCGCAAGTTCTTGTGACGTTTGATAGTGGGTAATTTTGTATTTAATCTGTGCTCAGTCAATCAAGAAGCAATTTTAAAGGGGTTGTACAGGTAAGGCTGAGCTTTAGTATCCACAACCTGCACAATACCGTTATAATCTAATTGTTACTTCCACCAAGTTCGAAAGGTATAGAAAATTACAAACGATTAAGTAAAAATCCTGTTATCATTCAAAAAATGCCATTAAAACACATGAGGGCGCTTTATAAAAAAAAAAGGCGTTGGTTATGACAATTTTTCATACAAAATTATGCATGTGATGTTTTGTTGAAATAATGATATGATAGATAGATCATCAACAACTATTTAAAAACCTCTTTTCAAAATGTTTGAAAAAGTGTAATTCATCGAATAAATCTGGACCCCAGATTTATTAAGATTGGATATATTTATTGATATTTCAGCCGTTTCTGTTGTGAGGTAATGAAACACTTAGTGTTGAATTTGAAAGAACATGTCATTTCAATGGCAGAATAAACTTTATTTGGTCAAAATCGGCTCAGAAATGGCTGTAATAGCAATAAATATATCCGATCGTAATAAATCTGGGCCCCAGATTTATTCGATGATTAAAACAAAACAAAAAATGCTTAAACTTTTTCAAAAGATTTCAAAAGCGGTTTATAATACAGTAGTTGTTGATGATCTATCTATTTAATTATTATTTCAACAAAACATCACATGCATAATTTTGTATGAAAAATGGTTGAAACCACTGTTTTTTTTAGAGAGCGCCCTTTTGTGTTTTAATGGCTCTTTTTAAAAAATGATAACAGGCTTTTACTTAGTCGTTTGGAATTGTGTATACCTTTCGAGCATGGTGGAGTTATAACTATTAGTTTGTAATGTTACTGTACAGGTTTTGGTTACTAAAGGTCAGCCTTACCAAAACTGTACTGCCCCATTAAAATTGTATGCTCTTTCAAATTTTACACTCAGTTTTTCATTAGAGATTATCACCAAAATATTTCGTGCAGCGCCCTCTAAACCAAAACTTAACTACCCCTTTAACGCGGGTTGCTATATTACTGCAGATTATTGAAAAACAATGTAAAAGTACCTTTGAAGATAAATATTCCCTAATATTTTTACTTTTATTTTAGCTAAGATCATCGGAAGCACTAGCGGCCTACACATATTCTCTCCTCCAAACGTATCGATATAACGAGCTCATGTCGCTTGAACTGAAGGAGATGGCTCCTCGGCAAGTTCGAGAACTGATCGGATATATTCGGAAGTTTCATCGTGAAACAGAAGGGGAGAACTTACGGACATCTGAAAAAGCAGAGGTATTTTTACCCTTTTATCTATGGCATTGATAGAACAAATTAAAACAACAGTTGTGTACATTTTAAACAACTGGGTTTTGTTAATGTTTTCAACGACATTTGGATGGTTCATATGTTGAACAGGGGTTGTTGAACAATTTCAACAAGTTGTTGAATTTGTTTACACAGCGTTTTAACAGTGCATCTACGAGTGCTTTCAAATCAGCATCCCAAGCTATTTCTGCTCTCTCCTATCATTTCGCAATCCTAGACCTGGTCTCCATTCAACTCTGACAACACAATGCTCCAAAATCAATGTCCTCCCGTCCCTCGCCTGTTGACGCCCAAGTTCCCAAAACGTAACTTTCAATCTTACAATAATGGTATATGTGTGATATCTGATTGAAACGAAATAGACCTATTAGCTTAGCTTATGCGCATTTTTATTTCAATTGAACTATTCATTGAAATAAAATACAGTAGAAAAAATGATTATCACGTACAGAGTACAGTATATTATATATTTGGAAATGATGATTGAGCAAATGTGACATGTTAATAACTCGAAAATGGAATTGCCCGACAGCCAGAAAGTGGGATGTTGATTGCCCGAAATATGTGGATTGTTGATTGCCCAAATGTGAGATATTGATTGCCCGAATGTGGGATGCTGATTGCCCGAATGAGAGATGGAAAGTGCCCGAATGTAAGATGTTGATGGCCCGAATGTGATACATTATTTTCTCGAATGAGAGATGGAAATTCCCCGAATGTGATATATTGATTGCCCGCCATCTCATTCAGGCAATCAACATTCTACTTTCGGGCACTCGCCATCTCTCATTTGGGCAATCAATATCTCGCATTCAGGCACTCTCCATCTCTCATTCGGCCAATCAATATAGGCCTATCATATTCGGGCACTCGCCATCTCGGGCAATCATACAACACCTCACATTCGGGCACTCGCAATCTTATTCGGGCAATGAACATGAACTTTCGGGCTGTCGGGCAATTCCAAATTTGAGTTATTAACATAATCACATTCGCTCAGTCATATTTCCAAAGGCGTTATAATTATAATACTCTATACGGTGTAATCATTTCTTCCATCTTATTTTTCTGACATTATGCTATGTAAGGTAATCAATAAATAGCTTATCTCAAATTAAAATGCACTTACGCTTAGCTATCATAATAAGCGTGTTATTTCGTTTCAATCAGACATTACGCTTACCAATTTTTGTCAGTTTCAGTTAACTCTGGAGATTAAGGGTATCACATTTCCTTAAAAAGTATGCACCAGATTGCATGATTTCTCATAACAATTGCAAAATCCCCCTAACGTGGGAGGGGAGATACCCCCCTCCTACACCCCCCCCCCCCCCCCCCCTCGGGCACTTCGCCTCCTCGGGCTTGGTCACTCCACTCCCTCGCATCACACCGCCCCCTTCCACCCGATATTCGTGCAAAAGATGCCAGCCCCCCCCCCCTGAACAAATATGCTCCTACGCCCATGCGAATGAGAGATGGCGAGTGTCCGAATGTGAGATGTTGATTTCCCGAATGTGAGATGGCGAGTGCTCGAATATCGATACCTCCACCTTTGTTACTTTTAGTTTACTTAAGGGGGTTGAAGATCGGTTTCGCCCATTACGAAAAAAGGGAGATGACAAAACATGAAGATAAACATGATTCTTCTTTGAAAATGCAGACCCCTCTTATGTGACTAATGTTGCTCTACACAATTACATCCTTCCGTTTCTAGGTTAATTTAAAAGAATAGTATCGTTGATTTTCTAGGGTTGCGCTGTCATAAATCTAACTCCATGAAACCCTCTATGAAAAAAGAAATTACACAAATGTTATTTGATGTTGTTGCAATTATAAGCGATAAACCCGTTTGTGTGCAAAATCCACAATCCGCGGCTGAAATAAACACCCGCTTTTTCATTATGATAAACTCTTTATTTTCGTTGATATCCTTTTGCCTATTTGCTTGAAAGGCTTCTATGTAAAAAAAGAAAGAAAGACAAAAAAAGCATTTGTCCATGTGTATGCATATGTGTATATCACATCGCTGTTCGAGTATACGATATAATTAGTTTTCCAATATAATGGGAATATGTCAAAAAATGTACACATTCTTACTTGCGTTTTTATATTACTTGTTCATGGTAGCAACAGCCGGCAGGTCATACCGTTTCAGACCGAGAATTCTTAGAATCGTGGACGCAACGCACTCGGATTCAACGGACGATCTTGAATAGACTGTACAACACTTCTTTGAAGTCACAGGTATTATGTTTACGCATTTTGTATAAAGATGGAAATCATATTCGACAGATAGTTACTTAACTGTTTGTTTAATTACACAATTAGCTATATTTTGTAACGTTTGAGTATTTAAATTGCAACTTTTAAATATTCGCTTTGACTATTTCAGTAATAAAAGCGATGTTTTATTAATGATGTATAACATTGGGTATATTATATTTCAAATAGGAACCAGGATCAACAAAGGACTTGGACCCTGAATGCTCGAAGGAAATCACTGGAGAATGGTATGTTTTTACTTCACAAGGGAAAATTAAACTGAACACGATACGTATAAGGTCTTAAAATAATGCTTATTTTTTTCAAAGGGACCAAACAGCAACAATTCTTTGTGATTTGACGGCACATTGTTGCATATGCCTGTAATAATTATTTAAGATAAAACGTTACAGGAAACTGAAAAGTTATCTTCAGTAACTTTTCCTCAATTAAAGTCGTAGATGTGTATCGCTTCTACTTTTAAGAATGCACGGAAACAAACTCAAACATGAGTTCGAAATAAAAACAAGTTCATGTTCTCATATTTTCAACTAGGCATGCAAGTAACAACGAGGAAGTCAGCGGAGGTGAAACTGCTTTACATCGGGCTGCTGCAGAAAATAACCTTGATTATGTACAAGAGCTTCTATCATCTGGAGCCGAAATAGATATGGAAAACGACAACGGTTGGACACCACTCCATTTTGCCACGAAAAACGGTCAACTTGATATCGTAACGTATCTTATCTCCAAAGGAGCAACAATAGACCATACTGAAAAGGAAGGCCTAACCCCACTTCATTTAGCTTCGTGTAATGGTCATGTTCCTATTGTAATATTCCTTCTTATAAAGAAAGCTGGTGTTAACGCAGTGGATAATAAGGGAAACACTGCTTTGCACTGGGCAGCTAAAAACAATAAAACCGAGGTTGTCAAGCAGCTGATATTATATGCAGCTAAAATCAATAAGGAAAATTCAAAAGGAGGCACATCTATTTACTGTGCCTCACAAAAAGGCCACCTTGATGTTGTTAAATATCTGAGCAAAAATGGGGCAAAATTAGATCAAATAGACAACGATGGTTTAAGTCCACTTCATGTGGCCGCTAGGGAAGGACGAAGTGTTGTGGTAAAGTTCCTCATTGACAATGGGGCTAATATTCACGAGAGGTCTAATAACGGCGATACTCCGTTACACTATGCAGCAGCTAACACAAATGCACTCGAGGCTGCTGAGTTGTTACTATCAAAGGGAGCTAAACATACAGATGGTAATAAGGATGGCTGGACACCGCTCCACCATGCCTGTAGGAAGGGGCATACAGATATTGTGAAGTGTCTCCTCTCGAAAGGAGCAAAACCAGACCAAGTGAAATATGATGGCTCCTCTCCACTGCATATCGCAGTTCGGTATGGACATGATGATATTGTGAAGATCCTCATAGATTATAGAGCTAATATCCACAAAAGGTCTAAGAACGGGGATACCCCATTGCACGTTGCTGCTGCCACAGGTGCTCTAGAATTGGTATCCTTGTTAATTTCAAAAAGAGCTAAAATAACACTTGGTAATATCATTGGCTGGACACCTCTCCATCATGCCTCTAAGAAAGGTCACCTTGGCATCGTAAAGTGCCTTCTCTCTAAAGGAGCAAACATAAATCAATTGACACACAATGGTTCGGCTCCACTTCATGTTGCAGCTTGTAATGGCCACCTCGATATTGTGAAGTTTCTCACAGCTAAAAGATATAATATCTACAGACAATCCTATAGTGGGGGCACTCCAATACACTTTGCTGCTGAACAAAATGCAGTCGAGGATGGAGAAATGATGCAGTTAAAAGGAGCTGACATAGAACAGGGAGAAAACAATGGCTGTACACCACTCCATCATGCCTGTAAAAATGGTTATTCTGATATTGTTAAATGTCTCCTCTCTAAAGGAGCGAAAATAGACCAAGTGAAAAATGATGGTTCAACTCCACTTCATCTTGCAGCTTGGCATGGCCATCTCGATATCGTTCAGTTACTCATAGAACACAGAACCACTCCATTACTCTCCGATGCAGATGATCCTGAGGGTGTAAGTATTTTGCTATCAAAGGGAGCTAACATAGATAACAGTGGCTGGACACCTCTCCATAATGCCTGTTCAAAAGGTCATCTCGATATTGTTAGATACCTCCTCTCTAAAAAAGCGAACATAGATCAAGTGGTTAATGATGGATGTACACCACTTCATGTTGCAGCTTTATATGGAAATGTTGATATAGTAAAGTGTCTTGTCAATAATGGGGCTAATATCTATGAGATAAATGAAAACTGTGCCACTCCATTACACTTGGCTGTTCATAACAACAAACACGAGGTCGTTGAGTTTTTGCTATCACAGGAAGCTAAAAAAGAAAAGACTAAAGAAGAAGGCTGGACATCTCTCTATTATGCCTGTGCAAAAGGTTATCTTGACATCGTTAAAAATCTTGTCTCTAAAGGAGTTGATGTAGATCAAGTGAAACTGGATGGTTCAACTTCACTTCATGCTGCAGCTGGGAATGGACATCTTGATGTAGTAAAGTTCCTCATTAAAAAGGGAGCTAATATACACACCACGTCTCATAACGGAACCACTCCATTACACTGTGCTGCCCGAGAAAATGCATTTGAGGTTGTGGTGCTATTGGTGTCAGATGGAGCTATGATAAATCAGGGAGATGTCAGAGGATGGACACCTCTCCATTCTGCTTGTGAGAAAGGCTATCATAACATTGTTAATTGCCTCATAATTAACAAAGCAAAATTAGATCAAGTAACATGTAATGGCTCGACTCCACTTCACATTGCAACATCTCATGGTCATTATAATATAGTTAAGTTTCTCTTAGCTAATGGGGCTGATATCCAAAAGAAGTGCAATGCTGGAAACACGCCATTACACATGGCCGCTATCCAAAATAGACTGGAGGTAGCAGACTGCTTGTTATCAAATGGAGCAAACATAGTACAGGGTAATAACGATGGCTACACACCCCTCCATTGTGCCTGCAACAAAGGTTACCTGAACATTTCAAAGAGCCTCATCTCCAAAGCAGCAAATATAAATCTAGTGGGAAATGATGGTCAAACTCCACTTCATATTGCAGCTGAGAATGGACATGTTGACATTGTACAGCTCCTCCTGGATAATGGCGCTAATATCTACAGCATGACTTATGAAGGTTCCACTCCATTGCAGTTGGCCACTCAAAACAAAGCACTCGATGTTGTAGAGTGTTTGTTATCAAAGGAAGTCGACATAGGTCAGCAGGGTAAAGAAGAAGGCTGGACATCTCTCCATTATGCCTGCTTGAAAGGTCATCTAGATGTTGTAAAGTATCTCGTCAATAGAGGAGGAAACATAGATCAAGTAAAAAATTATGGTTCTACACCACTCCATGTTGCAACTATGTATGGTCATCTTAAAATTGTCAAGTTCCTGCTAGATAATGGAGCTGACGTCCACAAGCAGTCTAATGACGGGTCCACTCCTTTACACCTGGCTGCCCAGGAAAATGCATTTAAGGTTTTAAGGTTGTTGCTATCAATGGAAGCTGACATAGAACATGGTGATAATGATGGGAGGACACCTCTCCATGTTGCCTGTGAAAAGGGTCATCTTGACCTTGTTAAGTGTCTTATCTCTAAAGGGGCACACATATATCATGTTACAAAAGATGGCCTGACTCCACTTCATCTTGCAGCTGCGAATGGACATGTTGACATTGTACAGCTCCTCCTGGATAATGGCGCTAATATCTTCAATGAGACTAATGAAGGGTTCACTCCATTGCAGTTGGCCACTCAAATCAATGCACTCGATGTTGTAGGGTGTTTGTTATCAAAGGAAGCCGACATAGGTCAGGGTAAAGAAGAAGGCTGGACATCTCTCCATTATGCCTGTTTGAAAGGAAAACTTGACATCGTTAAATATCTTGTCTCTAATGGTGCCAATATAGATCAAGTTAAACGGGACGGTTCTACTTCACTTCATGTTGCAGCCGGAAATGGTCATCTTGATGTAGTAAAGTTCCTTCTACATAATCAGGCGATTATCCAAAAGAGATCTAATAACGGAGCCACTCCATTAACCTTGGCTGCCAAGGAAAATCACCTCGAGGTTGTAAAGTTGTTGCTATCAAAAGGAGCCAACATAGAACAGGGTAATAATGATGGCTGGACACCTCTCCATTTTGCATGTGATAAAGGTCTTCTTGATGTTGTTGATTGCCTCGTATCTAAAGGAGCCAAAATCGATCAAGTGACAAAAAAAAGCTCTACACCACACCATGTTGCAGCTTGTAATGGACGTCTGGATATTGTTAAGGTCATCATCAAAGATAACAGCCCTGGTATGGTCCACAGGAATCTTAAAGATGGCGACACTACAATGGACATCGCAGTTCTGTGTAATAGCGATGGTTTGACACCTCTCCATCTTGCCTGTTTGCATGGTCATATTGATATTGTTAAATATCTTGTCTCTATTAGAGCCAATATAGATCAAGTAAACCTGTCTGGTTCGACTTCGCTTCATGTTGCAGCCGGGAATGGCAATGCCGATGTAGTCAAGTTCCTCATAAATAAAGGAGCTAATATACACAATGAGGCTCATAATGGAACCTCTCCATTACACTGGGCTGCCAAAGAAAATGCACTCGAGGTTGTGAAGCTCTTGCTATCAAATGGAGCTAACAAAAATCATGGTGATAAGAATGGCTGGACACCTATCCATTATGCCTGCAAAAAAGGTTACCTGCAAATTTTAAAGTGCCTCATCTCTTACGGAGCAAACATAGATCATGTTTATACAAAAGATGGCCTGACTCCACTTCATATTGCAGCTGTGAATGGACATGTTGACATTGTACAGCTCCTCCTGGATAATGGCGCTAATATCTTCAATGAGACTAATAAAGGGTTCACTCCATTGCAGTTGGCCACTACTCAAAACAATGCACTCGATGTTGTAGGGTGTTTGTTATCAAAGGAAGCCGACAAAGGTCAGGGTAACGAGGAAGGCTGGACATCTCTCCATTTTGCCTGCTTGAAAGGTCATCTAGATGATGTAAAGTATCTCGTCAATAGAGGAGGAAACATAGATCAAGTAAAAAATGATGGTTCTACACCACTCCATGTTGCAACTATGTATGGTCATCTTAACATTGTCAAGTTCCTCCTAGATAATGGTGCTGACATCCACAAGCAGTCTAATGACGGATCCACTCCTTTACATCTGGCTGCCCAGGAAAATGCATTTGAGGTTTTAAGGTTGTTGCTATCAATGGAAGCTGACATAAAACATGGTGATAATGATGGGAAGACACCTCTCCATGTTGCATGTGAGAAGGGTCATCTTGACCTTGTTAAGTGTCTTATCTCTAAAGGGGCACACATGTTTCATGTTACAAAAGATGGCCTGACTCCACTTCATATTGCAGCTGCGAATGGACATGTTGACATTGTACAGCTCCTCCTGGATAATGGCGCTAATATCTTCAATGAGACTAAGGAAGGGTTCACTCCATTGCAGTTGGCCACTCAAAACAATTCGCTCGATGTTGTAGGGTGTTTGTTATCAAAGGAAGCCGACATAGCTCAGCAGGGTAAAGAAGAAGGCTGGACATCTCTCCATTATGCCTGCTTGAAAGGTCATCTAGATGTTGTAAAGTATCTCGTAAATAGAGAAAAAAACATAGATCAAGTAAAAAATGATGGTTCTACACCACTCCATGTTGCAACTATGTATGGTCATCTTAACATTGTCAAGTTCCTCCTAGATAATGGTGCTGACGTCCACAAGCAGTCTAATGACGGATCCACTCCTTTACATCTGGCTGCCCATGAAAATGCATTTGAGGTTTTAAGGTTGTTGCTATCAATGGAAGCTGACATAGAACATGGTGATAATGATGGGAGGACACCTCTCCATGTTGCCTGTCAGAAGGGTCATCTTGACCTTGTTAAGTGTCTTATCTCTAAAGGGGCACACATAGATCATGTTACAAAAGATGGCCTGACTCCACTTCATCTTGCAGCTGCGAATGGACATGTTGACATTGTACAGCTCCTCCTGGATAATGGCGCTAATATCTTCAATGAGACTAATGAAGGGTTCACTCCATTGCAGTTGGCCACTCAAATCAATGCACTCGATGTTGTAGGGTGTTTGTTATCAAAGGAAGCCGACATAGGTCAGGGTAAAGAAGAAGGCTGGACATCTCTCCATTATGCCTGTATGAAAGGTAAACTTGACATCGTAAAATATCTTGTCTCTAATGGTGCCAATATAGATCAAATTAAACGGGACGGTTCTACTTCACTTCATGTTGCAGCTGGAAATGGACATCTTGATGTAGTCAAGTTCCTCATAAACAAAGGCGCTAATATACACAATGAGGCTCATAACGGAACCACTCCATTACACCAGGCTGCCAAAGAAAATGCACTCGAGGTTGTGAGGCTATTGCTATTAAATGGAGCTGTTATAAATCAAGGGGATAAATCAGGCTGGACACCTCTCCATTTTGCCTGTTTGAAAGGGCATCTTGACATTATACAATGCCTCATCTATACAAAAGCAAACATAAATCAAATGAAAAACGATGGCTTGACTCCACTTCACATTGCTTGTGAGGTAGGTCAATTGGACATTGTTAAATGTCTTCTCTCTGAAAAGGCACAATTAGATATAGTGAAGACAGATGGTTCGACTCCATTTCATGTTGCAGTAGCAAATGGACATGCACATTTACTTGAGGTCCTCCTGCACAGTAGAGATGATATCAACAAGAAGATGTATAACGGGGACACTTCATTGCACTGGGCCGCTCGGAGCAGTAAATTAGATGTTGTAGAGTTTTTGCTATCAAACGGAGCTGAAATAGCACCGAGAAATAGAAATGGCTGGACACCTTTACATTTTGCATGTTACAGAGGTTATCTTGACATAGTAAAATGTCTCATAAATCATAAATCAAAAGTAGATCAAGTGAAAAATGATGGTATGACTCCACTTCATGTTGCAGCTGGGAAAGGACATCTTGCTATAGTAAAGTTCCTGCTAGATAAAGGGGCTGATATCCACAAGGGGTCTAAGACTGGAGACACACCACTGCATGTGGCTACTCAGGAAAATGCATATGAGGTTATAAAGCAATTGATGTCACAGGGAGCAAACATAGATAAGGGTAACAGAGATGGATTGACACCGCTCCATTGTGCATCTGGGAATGGTAACCTTGAAATGTTAAATTATCTCCTCTCTAATGGAGCAGAAATGCATCAAGTGAAAAATGATGGTGCGACTATACTACACGTTGCTGCTGAGAATGGGCATCTTGATATAGTAGAGTACTTGATCAATAAAGGGGCTGACATTCACAAGAAGTGTACTGATGGAAACACTCCACTGCACTTGGCTGCTCAGAAAAATGCACTGCTTGTACTAAAATATTTGTTATCACAAGAGGCAAGGATAGATCAGGGTAATAAGAAAGATTGGACACCTCTTCATTGTGCATGTCGGAAGGGTAATCTTGATATTGTGAAGTATCTCCTCTCGAAAGGAGCAACAAAAGATCAAGTTAACAAAAATGGCAAGACTCCACTTCATGTTGCAGCTAAGAATGGACATGTTCAAATTGTAAAGTACCTTCTGGATAATGGCGCTAATATCTACAATAAGACTAATAAAGGTCTCACTCCATTATTGTTGGCTAGTCAAAACGATGCACTCGACGTAGTTAAAGTTTTGCTATCAAAAGAAGCTGACATAGGACAGGGTACAGAAGAAGGCTGGACACCTCTCCATTATGCCTGCCTGAAAGGTCATCTAGATGTCGTTAAGTATCTCTTCTCTGCAGAAGCAAATATAAATGAAGTAAAAACTGATGGCTCTACACCACTCCATGTTGCAACTAAGTATGGCCATCTTAAAATTGTTAAGTTTCTTAGAGATAAAGGGGCAAATATCAACAAGCAGTCTAATGACGGATCCACTCCTCTACACCTGGCTACCAAGGCAAATGCACTCGAGGTTGTTAAGCTTTTATTATCAAAGGGGGCTTATATAGATCAGGGTGATAACAACGGCTCGGCACCTTTATATTATGCCTGTGAGAAAGGACATATTGTTATTGTAAAGTACCTCATTTCTAAAGGAGCAAAGCTAGACAATGTTGAAAATGATTACCCTACTCCACTTCATATTGCGACTTCGAATGGTCATCTTGATGTAGTAACATTTCTCCAGAATATTGGGGCTAATATCAACAAGCAGTGTAATAATGGGGAAAGTCCTTTGCATTTAGCAACTCGAAACAATGCACTGAAGGTAGTAGAGTTTTTGCTATCAAAAGGAGCTAACATAGAACAGTTGAATAATGATGGCTTTACACCCCTCCATTGCGCCTGTGACAAAGGTCATCTGAATATTGTAAAATGTCTCCTCTCTAAAGGAGCGACAATTGATCAAAAGAAAAATGATGTTTCTACTCCTCTTCATGTTGCTGCATCAAAAGGGTATTTTGATGTCGTAAACTTTCTCATTGGCAATGGGGCTAATGTCCATAAGCATAATAATGATGGGAACACACCATTGCAATTAGCTGCTGAAAATAATGCCCTCGATGTTTTAAAATTTTTGCTGTCAAAGGGAGCTAATATAGAACAGGGTAATAACGATGGCTGGACATCTCTCCATTACGCCTGCTTGAAAGGTCATCTAGATGTCGTCAAGTACCTCCTCTCTGCAGGAGCAAAGATAGATCAAGTAAAAAATGATGGCTCTACTCCACTTCATATTGCAGCTGGGAATGGACATGTTGACATTGTAAAGTTCCTCCAGGTTAATGGCTCCAATATCCACAAAATTACTAATAAAGGTTTCACTCCATTGATGTTGGCTACTCAAAATAATGCACTCGATGTTGTAGAGTTTTTGTTGTTAGCGGAAGCTGACATAGGACACGGTATAGAAGAAGGCTGGACACCTCTCCATTATGCCTGCCTGAAAGGTCATCTCGATGTCGTCAAGTACCTCCTCTCTGCAGGAGCAAAGATAGATCAAATAACAAATGATGGCTCTACTCCACTTCATGTTGCAACGAAGTATGGTCATCTTACAATTGTTAAGTTCCTCCTAGATAATAGAGCTGACGTCCACAAGCAGTCTAATGACGGATCCACTCCTTTACACCTGGCTGCCAAGGAAAATGCATTTGAGGTTTTAAGGTTGTTGCTATCAATGGAAGCTGACATAGAACATGGTGATAATGATGGGAGGACACCTCTCCATGTTGCCTGTGAGAAGGGTCATCTTGACCTTTCTAAGTGTCTTATCTCTAAAGGGGCACATATAGGTCATGTTACTAATTATGGTCTGACCCCACTTCATATTGCAGCTGCGAATGGACACATTGATATTGTTAAGTTCCTTATAAGTAATGGTGCTGATATATACATTACGACTAAAAAAGGTTTCACTCCACTGCAGTTGGCTACTCAAAACAGTGCACTCACTATTGTAGAATTGTTGTTATCAAAGGAAGCCGACATGGGACAGGGTAAGGAAGAAGGCTGGACATCTCTCCATTATGCCTGCTTGAAAGGTCATCTAGATGTTGTTAAGTATATCCTCTCTTCAGGAGCAAAGATAGATCAAGTAAAATATGATGGCTCTACACCACTTCATGTTGCAACTAGGTATGGTCATCTTAAAATTGTCAAATACCTCCTAGATAACAACGCTTACATCCACACGCAATCTAATGACTTATCAAAGAAAGCTTACATAAATCAGGGTGATAACATAGGCTGGAAACCCCTTCATTATGCCTGTAGGATAGGTCATTGTAACATTGTTAAATATATGATCTTAAATGAAGCAAAAATAGATCAAGTTACAAATGATGGCTTGACTCCACTTCATTTTGCAGCATTAGATGGTCATTGTGATGTAGTAAAGTTGCTCCTGAGTAATGGGGCTGATATCCAAAAGAAATCACATGCCGGTAATACTGCATTACACATGGCTGCTCTACAAAATAGACTTGAGATAATGGAGTGCTTGTTATCAGAAGGAGCTAACATAGAGCAGGGGAATAACAATGGCTGGACACCTCTCCATAATGCCTGTGCGAAAGGTCATGTTGAAATTGTTAAATGTATTTTCTCTAGAGGAGCAGATGTAGGTCCAGAGAAGAAATATGGCTTGACTCCTCTTCATATTGCAGCTTCAAACCGGAATTGTTTTACAGTACAGTTTCTCCTAGATAATGGGGCTGATATCCATAAGAAATCCCATGCCGGGAACACTGCATTACACTTGGCCGCTCTCAGAAAAACACTTGAGGTAGTTAAGTACTTACTAGCAAAGGGAGCTGTCATAGAACAAGGTAATAACGATGGATGGACACCCCTCCATTGTGCCTGCAGCAAAGGTAACCTGCATATTTTGAAGTGCCTCATGTCCAAAGGAGCAAAAATAGATCTAGTGAAAAATGATGGTCTAACTCCACTTCATGTTGCAGCTGCGAATGGACATGTTCACATTGTAAAGTACCTTCTGGATAATGACGCTAATATCTTCAATGAGACTAATAAAGGTTTCACTCCATTGCAGTTGGCAATTCAAAACAATTCACTTGATGTTGTAGAGTTATTGTTATCAAAAGAAGCTGACATTGGACAGATCAAGGAAGAAGGCTGGACATCTCTCCATTACGCATGCATGAAAGGTCACATAGATGTTGTTAAGTATCTCATTTCTAAAGGGCCAGTTATAGAGCAAGTAAGCAATCATGGCTCTACACCACTTCATGTTGCAATTGAGTATGGTAATCAAGAAATTGTTGAGTTCCTGTTAGATGACATCCGCTTGTAAGGTCTTTGTTATCAAAGAGGGCTAGAAAGGATCAGCTAATAGAAATCGCTATTTTGAAAGGATATTTTGGCATTGATGGGTATGAAAGGAGCCATAATATAGCATAACCCCTACTGTAAAAAAGAAATGTTGTGAAATGTTTGTATATAATCTTGGCAAATGCATTTTATTTCTTCTAAACAGTATTGTGAACATAAAAAACATGTTGCCATTTTTGAAAATTGGTCCCAGGGTGTATTCTGGCGATTATAAAGATAATTAGCTAATTTGCATATTTCTTAAATAAGGTCAGGGGTCATTTTCTGTATAGGAATAGTACAATAGCAATCAAAACAATAGTACTATAGTAATTTGGGACAAGGAATCCATTTCTGGTGCTCGATTGCAGGTACCATATAGGCAACACCCTGAAATCTGTATCCTTTATACACATTACTTAATGTGTATAAAGGATACTTCAGCTTGGTTGCCACCTTGGCAACCCCGGGCAATACATATAATTAGCATAATTATATTATTTCGGCAACCTCAGCAACCCACATTAATCCAAGATGGCCGCCTTTGGCATTTTAAAGGATATAATGCTAAGTACTACTTTAACAGCATTTATTTGTATACAAATATAATTTGTTAACTGTAAGCAACCAACTACATTGTCCTTCAAAACCTCTAGGTGATAATTCCAATATTAGAATGTCTAACAATTATAGTTTTTTTAAATAAATGCTGTTAAATTTGTACTTAGCAGTATCTCCAAGGTATGTTCAAGGCGGCCATCTTGGATGTATGTGGGTTGCCGATGTGATACGTTGAATTAAGTATCATAAATGGATTTGGTGCCCCCCCAAAACCTTGGAAAAGTGGTATTTCTCGTCTTTTTTACTTTCTGGGTTCACACTATACACAATTTTACCTGATTTCTGGGAATATGCAAATTAGGTAAATAATATAATTATACTAATTATATGCATTGCCAAGGGTTGCCAAGGTGGCAACCAAGCTGAAGTATCGTTTATAAACATCAATAGCATGATTGAATCTAAATAACCTGTAATTAATACTTATTAGAGGAATAAATATGCAAATTAGGGGCAGCCATCTTGGAATTTAGGGCGTTGCCTATATGGCACTTGCAAACGAGC
The DNA here is from genome assembly GCA_037951105.1 of Echinarachnius parma. Lineage (NCBI taxonomy): Eukaryota > Metazoa > Echinodermata > Echinoidea > Clypeasteroida > Echinarachniidae > Echinarachnius > Echinarachnius parma. Next base: position 64,480 of record JBAMJV010003569.1, read on the forward strand.
ACCATAAATGGATTGCTTGTCCCAAATTACTCTAGTACAATTGTTTTGATGGCTATTGTACCATTCATAGATGGAAACTGACCCCTGAACTTATTCCAGAAATATGCACAATACGGTAATTAGCTGTATAATCGCCAAAATACACCCTGGGACCAAAAATAAAAAAATGGCAACAACACTCTTTCTCATCAGTGGTGTATTTGGATCAAATTAAACACCTTTGCCCAGATTATATATGACAAATCGGTTGTTTTACATGAGCCGATAGACTATACATTTGACACATGTTGCAGCTGACAAAGGACATGTCACTATAGTGAAATTCACCCTAAAAATAGGGCTAATATCCATATGAAATCCAATGGTGGATACACTCCATTACACATAGTTGCTATCAGAAATACCAACAAGCATAGGCGTACCCAGGGATGGGGGTGGGGGGGGGGGGGTGGGAGGCTCAACCCCCCCCCCCCTCCCCCTTTGATGAAAAAAGGCCTGTTTTTAAAGAAAAATTAGCGGTCTTGACCATCAGCATTAGAAAAGCACTGGAAAGATCATCCCCTGAAGTATGGACCATATCTCAGATTGGATGGATCTTCAAAGAGGGACAAATAAGCTTAGCTTCCAGTCTCTACAAACAAGTAAGTAAGTAATCATAATAAATTATCTCGGACCCCGAAAACCAAGTTTTTGACGTTTTTGACAGATCTCGGTCTCGGCTTTGAAAGTTCTTGTTGACGGACACCCCCCTCGAACATTTTGAACGACAGCCCCCCCCCCCCCCCCCCCCCCATCCTCTAAAATTTTGGAAGGACACCCCACCTCGAAAAGTTTGGTCTCGGCCCCGGTAATTTTGGTCGCCCCCCCCCCCCCCCCCTTGAAAATTTCCTGGGTACGCTAGTGCCATCAAGGAAGTGGACATTTGATAATGGGAAGCTAAGACAGATCATGTATATAAATGACGAAGGCTGGACATCAAGCCTGTACGAAAGGTCATCATAATATGTGTTAAATGCCTCCTCTCTAAAGGAGTAACATAGATCAAGAAAATGATTGTGGCATGACCATACTTCGTGTTGCAACTTTGAACCGCCATCTTGATATAAACAACAACAAAAAAACATAGATTTCATAAACAAAAATATACGTATCATATATAAGTATCAATACAAATTCTAATTCAGGGTTCTCTCCGTTGCAGTTGGCTGCCCAAACAATGATTTCGAGTATGCGTTATCGAAGGAAGCCGACATAGGGCAGGGTAAAACAAAAAGCTGGACATGATCCCTCCATTAAGCCTGTCTGAAAGTTCACTACGAAATTGTTATGTATCTCCTTTATACAGGAGCAAACATAGATGTAGTAAAAAAAAAAAAAAGGGATAGATGTACATGTACACCACTTCATGTTGCAGCTGCGAATGGCCATCTTAATATTGTCATATATACATAAAGTCCAAAAAGGGAACCGCTCAATTTCACTTGGCTGCTCAGACAAAGTGGAGTTTTCGCTATCAAAGGGAGCTTTCCTAGAACAGGGTGATACCGACGATGGGACACCTCTCCATTGTGCATGCGAGAAAGGGCATCGCCTCTCTAAAGGTGCAGACAAAATCAGGTTAAATATAATAACATGACTTAACTTTATACTTCAGTTGCAAATAAACATACACTCTAGTGAAGCTTTTATGAGATGAAGGGGCACCCATAGGCATCTATTGTTAGAACCTCTCTAGTCTATAGTGCACTTAGCTGCTCAGAATAGTGCGATTGGTCTTTTAAAGCTGTTGCTATCAATGGGAGCTGACACTGAACAGCGCGAAAGTGCTGGTTGGACACCTCTCCATTATGCCAGTGGAAAGGGTCGTCTTGGCATTGCAAAATGTGTCCCCTCTGAAGGAGTGAAATCAGATTAAGTGAACATTGTGGAATTACTTCACTTCATCTTGCAGCTTTGAACGGACATCTTGTTAGAGTACAGTTGCTGCTCGATAATGGGGCTGATATCTTTAAAATACCAGGCACCAAGGCCCTTGATTTGGCTTATAAGCAAGGAAGACATGAAGCTGCTGATCATTTGGGGTCACAGAAAAACAAGGGATATGCGTTATTTCATAGTGAATAATCAAATCGGTTTAGATTTTTTAAAAGTCAACCTAATGGGAGATTTTATGTATGAATGATTACAAACTGTTCCATGGACCCTTTTTTTCATTAGAGTCAAAAACAATATGCACTAGCCTGGCATCAATTCTTTTTCACTAGACCGTTTTCTTTTTCTTTGAAGCTATTACACATCATTTAGAAGAATCTTACAATGATACAGTATTAGTATGTGATTGAAGTCTCAAATATCACTTTAGGCAACTATGCAGCTAACGGATATCTTTAAAGGGGTAGTTCAGTTATGGTATAGAGGGCGCTGCACAAAATATTTTTGTGAAATAATGAAAAACTGAGTGTCAAATTTGAAAGAGCATACAATTTTAATGGCAGAATAAACATAATTTGATCAAAATCGGTTCAGAAACGGCTAAAATATCAATAACTATATCCAATCAGAATAAATCTGGGGCCCAGATTTATTAGATGATTTAAAAAAAAAAAAAAAAAAAATGCTTAGGCTACACTTTTTCACAAATTTTCAAAAGAGGTTTTTGAATAGTTGTTGATGGTCTCTCTATTTAATCATTATTTCAACAAAACATCACATGCATAATTTTGTATGAAAAATGACTGAAACCAATGCATTTTTAGAGAGCGCCCTCTTGTGTTTCAATGGCTCTTTTTGAATGGGCTTTTTTACATAGTCATTTGTAATTTTGTATACCTTTTGAGCATGGTGAAGTTATAACTATTAGTTTGTAATGTTATTGTGCAGGTTTTGGTAACTAAATGTCAGCTTTACCAAAACTGTACTACCCCTTTAAATGTCACCTGAAATGAAATTTTCTGGCTCAAAGGATATGTAGCCATACAGTTATACTTCTTCGTTATCTAGAATTATATTATAAAATAGCCTTTGTTTCGAAATCTTAGTTCCTTATGTCTTTGAAACGCATGAACCAGCAGCAGATTCCCAATATCTGTGTATTAGTTTTATGAAATTTGTTTCGTTCTTTTATAGTGCTACAATATTTCAGTTATTTCCAAAAACGATAAAGGGCAAGTCCAAGCTATTTGGAACCTGTAACGCGTGGAACATCCGAGCAAATAAGCTAATCTCTGATAAGAAATATTGAAACACCATTTTTGTATACATTTTAGAATCTTTGGAGCAATTTTATCAAATGCAAAAGAAAAAAATTGATCACCCATGCATTAATAAGTTATGCGACTTTAAGATGTTGTAACGCGTGGGACTTTCTGGTCCCACGCGTTACGACCCAATACATTTGCATAACTTATTAATGCATGGGTGATTTCAATTTGATTGGTTTGCATTTGATAAACATTTTTCCAAAGAATCTAAATCTAATAAAAAAAATGGTGTTTCAATATTTCTTATAAGAGTCTCCTTTTCACTCTGATGTCCCACGCATTACAGCTACAAAATAGTTTTGACTTACCCTAAACTGTCACAAAAACAGACGAATATCGGATAAGCTATAGTTAGCGTCGTTTACAGTAACCCTTTTCTCATGAACAAATGACAAAGCCAATGTGCTAGTGCATATTTGGAGCAATTGTTCTCATATTCTAGTGGAAAATCATGAATAAATAAAGACTCATGTGTTTGTGTTTTACTTTTTATTTAAAGGGAATGCATTGACCAGATGTCCTAAGATGGACCCAGCCTTTTCCCATGTATACATGTACTGTCAGTATGTGTTTCCTAATTATCATTGTCATATTTCTCCCCAAAACAGGAATATAAAGTTTCTCACTTTAATAATACCAACGATTTCACCATTACAGTACAAACTAATAGTTTTAACTCCACCATGGTCGAAAGATACAGAAAATTACAAACGACTAAGTAAAATCCGGTTATCATTTAAAAATAGCCGTTACAACTCAAGATGGCGCTTTCTTAAAAAATCATAGTTTTCAACCATTTTCATACAAACTTTTGCATGTGATGTTTTGTTAAAATAACGATTAAATAGAGATATCATCAACAACTATTTAAAAACCTCTTTTGAATTTGTTGAAAGAAGTATTTAAGCATTTTATGTATTTTTTTAAAAAGTCAAGATACCGTCTGGCTAGACGATATATAAATAAAATATTTTGAAATCAAATTTTACAGCTATGAGAGCATTCGAAAGGGAATAATTTTCATTTCACATATTTTATTCAATGAACTTTCAAATAGAATTAAAACCAACCAACTAGGTGTCATGGGGCATTTCGGAAAGTACCAATACTCACGTGTACCTTAAACCTATTGTTTAAATATTTATTTTGGACTACACACTTTGTAAATTCTTAAAGTTTATATATAAGCATTCTCGTATATATATGCGACATTTGATAGTTTGGAAAATACGCATTGTATAACCTCCCCCACCCCTCTTGAAAAAACTAAAAAATTACTTGCATGCTGTTGTTTCATTCCACCTTATGTCATATTTTGTATTTAGTATTATATGTTTGTATGAGTATTACATTCATTGTACCTTGTGTAAAAACAACAAGTAACCTATGACTAGGTAAAATATGTATATCGTCATGTTAGTAAAGCAATGATAAAACAAAATGGCTGTTGTTATTATACACTCATTGCATGTGACTCTACTTTGTTAAGCACATACTATAACTATTTCTTCTTTGATGTAAAAAAAAATTAATTAATACAAAAAAATAGTTAGCTGAAACATAAAAAAAAAAAAAAAAACTTTTAACCTATGTCGGTCGGTTACAAACGGTTATCCTTTTCACTATGAAAGCATTATTCTTGAAATAGAGCTATTATTTTACACATCATATTCATGTAACAAAAAAAAAAGTGTTTTTAACAAGTGTTATCAAAATAATAAGTAGTAACTCATAGAAAATGTTCATTATTCTTTGTATGAGCAAAGTCTTAGAAAAGATTACCACATATATATTTTTTTTTTTTAAGGAAATCATGATGCGTGTTTGTATTTCCCAAAACATTTCTCGTTGCCTACCAGATAGATTATATAAAACGTTTGGGATTGTTCAGGTAAGCCGACATAGGACCTCTACTTTTACAGTAATTCAATTATACAGTGCAATGTAGTTTGGATCTTGTTTTAACAGTAAAATATAAAATAAGAAACGAAATGTATTTTTAAATGTCTTTGAATTAGTGTTGAAATACAAAGATAACTGCTGTCGACTTACACTTTTGTTTGTGTATATAACATGACACTGTTTATGGTAAATAGAATCAAGCAGTCAAATCAGTCGTTCAAATCACATGTGCTTAAAATTAGATTTGAATTTACGTAATTACGCTTTTAGTTATTATATGATGAATCTGTGAATTAAAGTTTACACCTCCACTTTGTATCTCAAAATATTTACATTTCGCAACATGTACATGTTCATTTCTGTTTATATTATTGCTTAAAATCATTTTGAAATATGTCATAATGTGTTTATTTGTCCTTACTTGCCCATGTAAGGATGCGTGTTCATCTGCCCCTTTGTATTATTTAGTATCACTACTTTGTATTTTCTTTGTATTGTACATTTTAAAACTTTACATGAAAGTATAAGAATCACGCTGACAAGTGAGAATTTTCAACTGATTTGTTATGTTGTTTTATGTATCATTATTAAGACGATTTTATATACATTATATAAATATATTAGGCTATTAGCTTGCTGACATTTACAGCATTATTCATTTGTTTTGTTACATTCTGTATCGTCATACGTCGAGCCCCTCCTACCACCCACCCTCTCCTTACAATAACTATAACGGCGCTGTAGCTCTTATTAGAACTACAAGCTCAAGAAAGAATACAAACAGTCCTTTCCAGGACTACCAACAGTCCTTTCCAGGACTACCAACAGTCCTTTCCAGGTCTACCATCAGTCCTTTTTAGGACTATCCTAGAAAGAAAACCAACAGTCCTTCTCAGGACTCTCTAATCCTCCTCTCTCACTTGGTGCAACCGCAAAGCAAACGTATGATTAAAGATAGTATATAATTTGTATTAATCTAATAACATGATTAATTAAATATATTGATTGTGAATCTGTTGTTTATGTTTCCTAAGATATATATTGATGTTGATGTGAGGGATACACATAATCAAAATCAAAAGTCTTAGATTGATACCCCAAACCAAACAGTCATTATTATTAAAAATGAGTTCTATACAAGGATTTTTTTTTTTAATAGGCACATTGTGCCTATACTACATGTATGTATGATATTACTTTTATAACGCTTTGTACAGAAGAAAATAATCCTGTGTCTGAACATTATTATAGTGTGTACAAGGAATTTATTAAACCAATATTGCAACAGATTAGTTATATTTAATGTGGTATATGATACTCATGGTTTTTATATTATATTGCTTGCTCTATACTATGCATACAAAACAAAAGATATTTTTGTTCCATACTAATTTGATTTGTTAATTTTCATACAAAAAATAGTATTTGTAAGATAATTTGCAGTAACAAGGTCAATCTTTGTTATTTATTGTAAAAGTGTGTGACTTGAATATTGTTTTACTTGTAATAAAATACTGTTAATACTCTGAGAATTAAACGCGGAATTGTTTGATCGATATATCCCCAACCAAACAGTATACCAATTTGTATGAATTAATGAGTGAAGCTTGTGCAAGGAAGTAAGCAAAGGGTTAAATGACCCTTATTCCAGAAAATGTCGTATCTGCAGTTTTATTAAATATGACAAGGAAGCCATTAAACAAAGAAAGACTAAACATTATTATCATACTAGCATATATTGCTTGCTTTATACTAAACAGTATTTGGATTATAACCCAATTTACTTATCATCAATGTTTGATTAATAAATATCCTTGCTATAACCATTCAAAATTGATTGATGATATTTGACATGTATTCTTCATTTTAATAAATGTTAGGAAAATATAAAACGTTTGCATTTTCCTTATATATGTATGATTGTACATAGTTCCTCCTGTTTTCTATGACAAACGCTATGGACGTTTTTTTGTCATTATCTATATTCTTTCACATCGCGAAATACAATGTAACAGTCCCATTAATAAATGCTATAACGTTATATTAAGTTGCCATTAAATATTAGTAACGGAGTGTACTCTTTTAAATATGTATTATTGTACACAGTTATTCTTGTTTTCTATGATAATGATATGGACGTTTTTGTCAGTATCTGTATCTTGCATATTCCAATTTTTGTTTACACATCGTGAAATACAATGTTAAAGACCCATTCATAAACGTTCTGTTACAAGTTGCCATAAAATAACGGACTGTACTCTTTTATCAAGTACAATGTTAAACTTCTAAAGTGCAAATATTTTGCGTGTAAAAATGTATATTGTATCATTTTTGTGAAATTATGTAATATGAAAGATTATACCGAATGATACAAATTAATGGAATAATTTTGATCCATGTATATTGTTTGGAATTTAACTCTTTTATGTCTTAATTTATTTAAGTATAAATATTTTGTTAATATAATTAGGTCCACAGAATAATAATAAAGGACATAGTTCCTCTTTTTGTTCTTCACCCTCTTAAATAACTTGTCTAAATGTATATGCAGTATGTATGCTTGAAGTTTGATATCATTATGACTTTGTATGTGTTTCATATTACTCTCATACAGTCAAACCCGTCTATAGCAGCCACCCCGAAAATATTGTCCTCCAAAAGTGTTCCCCTGCGGAGAAAAGGGTTTTGTGGAACCTGTCTATAGTCACCTTTCTATAGGGGCCACTTTTTATTGTTTCCATTGGGTGGTATTTTTAAAGCAGGTTTTACTGTATTTAGAAAATATTTGCATTAAAAAAAAAAGAGATACTGGTACTTATGTGGCAGCTTTGAATGTAATTTTAATAGGCCTCACTGTTTGTGTTACACATACTACATAGGTGAGATCTCAGATAGAATTAGGTACGTATAATTATAAGCCATTATGTTGAACTGAAAAAAAAAAATAGTAAAAAAGTTAAGAAAGTGTACATATATTTGCAATGGCCCCTTGGCACAGTGTAGTTACTGTATATAAGTAGATGGACTCAACTTCCACCACATTGTGTTTATTAAGCCCTCAAATTATAATTTCGCTTGATTAATTATTTTGTTATTAAATCTGAGGGGTCTATTGAATAGCCTTTTATCTTACATATATGATATTCAACCTTATAATTTGATGCATATCTATATTGTTGTTGCTGTAGCTCACCTTTTTCGTCCTAAATGTGTTTTCTTTAAATTACGATAATTTGTTATATATTTGTGTATATTGATATGAAGATTGAATATAATGCCACATATGTTTATATCATATTTGTATTCTATCCAGAGTCAGTCCTTTAGCTATTTTCTTTTATAATATTGAATTCAATAAATAATTTAATTCAACTACATAATGCTTGTTATTAAAAATTAACAATTCCTATGGCATTTGTATAAAATGATATTAAAAACAAATTAAACAACATACAGAATTTCGTGTGTTTGTGTATATCTTTTTAAAGAATAATAATGAAATTTTCCTAAAACACTTACAGGCAGCAGAACGTACAAATATAAAGTTTATCTGTCATGCTTTAAATCATAATTTGTGTAATGTTTTACCCATATCCAAATACTGAAAGAAATATAAGATAAGCATTTCAATTCAACTTGCACAGGAATGTTTTATTTGCACAACAAAAATGAATAAGTAATTGTGTGTGTGTGTGTGTGTGTGTTTGTGAGTACAGACCTACACCACAGAGTCGGGACTACTGCATGAAAACACTCCACTAAACTCGGGACATTTTAAAAAGTCGGGACCGAAATCCCGGTCCCCACATTTTTTACCGCTTATTTTGCGTGCAAAGTGATCTATAGATGGCGCTATTCATTATAAGCTATTAATACTAAAGTGCCGGAAATAATGTGTGTTTTCTTTTTTGTGTGTTTTGATGGCACGCCTATGAGAAACACGCATTCATAGTTTGGAATTTTCCGGAGCCCTTGGTGGAATAACGCCATCTGTGGCGGTAAATGGCCATGCATGGAGCGTGATCATGGACGGCACTGATATTGGTGATGGATGGTCGTGATAAATGAGGATGATGATGGTGATGGACGATAAGTGATGGTGATGAAGGAAGGTGTACCACAGGTTCATAATTGGACCCGGGACTACTAATAGAATATGCACGTGAAAGGTGGTCCTCGGATTGTTGTGTAGGTGTGTATATGTGAAAGAGAGAGTGTAAGTGTGTATGTGTGTGTGTGTGTGTGTGGGTGTATGTGAATGTGTGTGGGTGTGTGTGTGTGTGTGTGTGTGTGTGTGTGTGTGTGTGTGTGAGTGTGTGTGTTTGTAAACACCCCCAAATCGGGGACATACATGTGACAAAACACCATCTAATCGCGGACACACCCCAACTGCGGACGTCCGCGGTTAGAATTACAATGAGAAAGCACTGCTTGTCCACGTTTAGAATGTAACTAATTGAACTGCTGCCCGTTCTGATGCTCATCCCCGATGTAAATGTGAATTTTTTTTGTGTATCGGAGTGTGTGGTTTACATCGTGCGTGTGTCGTGATCGGCAAGAAAACTACTATACCGCCCTCATGTGATATTACCTGGATACCCCCCTCCCCCTGGCCTAGATGTGCATTAGCTGTATGAGGAACCCCCCTATCCCTTGTTTTTCGAGAGTCCCCATTTTCCAGGTAAAGAGTCAAGAGTCCCCGTTTGCCGATGCTTACAAGTATGTGTGTGTGTGTGTGTGTGTATGTACATGACCTCATTTGTATTTTCTACTTTCATATACCCACCACATCCATGAACAAATACAAAGGGGTTTAGGGCTTTACGAAAATCATAACAGAGCCCTCGTAAATTTGCATGGAGTTTAATGTCAAACAAGTATTAGAATGCTGTTTTCTTGCAGGCAGGCATGAAAAGTATCCCCCGAAAGATGCATTTAATTTTTCCCTGCACCACATACAAACACATCTACACACAATAAAACAAGAAATGCATTCAGGAACATAAACAACATAAATATTGCTTCACAAATGCCTTAATTCAATGAACACATACTGACACAAACTTATACCATGTTTACAAAGACATTCACCTATTTCAACAAAAAAACTACATGAACAATTAATGCACAACATAAATAAAACTAAAACAAATTGAATAATTATTCTTAACACATTTATTATTTCACATTATCTGATAGAATTAAAAATGTACAAACTTTAGCGAATAAATATATACAGGAACTTGAAATCAAAGTTGCTTGAAATGTTGGTTTGTTGCTTTTCATGCTCATGAATGCTCATGAAGGGGGCAAAAACATCAACCAATAATAATTTGGTACTTGAAAGAGAAGTGTTTGTACTATGCATTCATATACTGATATTGACATGATGTTAGATGTGTGAAATACAAAGGGCAATAGTGTTGTCTAGTAGCTCTAAGTACATAGTTTAAAAGCAAAAAACTTACACTCATTAGGATTTTTCTTTCATGATTGTAACACAACTTTTAACTTTCTTACCATGATTATTAAATTTGGTAAAAAATTGGATTTAGTAACTGATCTAGTGGGGATGATAGCATCATTTTAAAAATGTGTTCATTTGTTTATCCATTTGCGTAATTTTGAGGTTGTTCAGTTTCTTAAAAACCAAGCTCAAAATCATTGGCATTGAGAGAAAAAGTACATAATGGATAAATTAGAAACATGATTCTTGATTTATTCTACAGCGTAATGTTTTATTTCAACACCGCTGTCATGTGGGACCTTATTTTTGAAGGCGATATAATAAAGTAAAATCAAGATTCACACTTGTCATGTGTTTGACACGAGCTACTTAAATTTGTCGCAAACCTACATATGCAATCTTTCTCCTTGCCATCTTCCGCTAAAAGCAATATACAGGGTGTCTCAATGTAAATTAGACACCAGAATATACAGCATGTACACACTTAAAAGTGTGCATCGCATCACAGGAACTCAAGTTCATCGCTTGTTTCCTATTGGAAATTAACTGCATGGGTCTTCCGTCAGTCTACATACATTTTTGCTTAAATCCTCTCAAGTAATAGTTAAACAGGCAGGGTGTATCAACGAAAATTAGACACTGCTTAATTTGTTTCTCCTTAAAAGTGTTTATCATATCACAGGATACCATATGGGCAGAGGTTAAAGCCCAAACGTACGTTCCAGGCTGCATACTGCGTTCATAATTACAACGACCTATCTCTACAGAATTGCGCACTCCCTTAACGCCCAGCCGTAGTTGCATACTCTACTAGACTGTATAGTTAGTTCATGGAATAAGTAAAAAATAGTCGAAATCCAGATTCACGCTCGCTCCATGTTTGAAGTGAACAACATGCGATTGTTGTCCTTTCACCCTTAACAAGAGTCCAGCAGTAACACATATGTTCCAGGCTGTATAGCTAGTTCATGATTTCATACTTTAGATGACGAACTGATACTATATTAATGCAAAATCTCGATTCATGCTTTATCCGTCTTTGACGTGAAAGACATGTGTTTGTTATCCTTTACCTCGGCCCGACCCCCTGCTATAACTGCGTACATTCCAAGCTTGCTCTAGTTCATGATTGAACACAGTAAGTGACATTCAAATACTATAAGGCAAAATCCAGATTTACTCTCTCCATGTTTGAAGAGAACGAGTTGTTGGTTGTCCAATGCCCCTGACCTAACCCCCATCCGTAACTGCATACGTTCCAGGCTGTATATTGCGTTCATGATAACAACAACCCATCTCTGCAGTAATGCACACTCCCAGAACGCCCGGCCGTAGATGCATACTGTAAGGCTGTATAGTTAGTTCATGGGATGAGTAATCGATAGTCAATACTGTAAGGTAAAATCAAGATTTACGCTCTCTCTGTATTTAACGTCTGTTGTCCTGTGCCCCTGCCCCAATCCCCAGCTGTAACTGCAAACCTATGTTCCAGACTGTATTTTGCTTTCATGATTACAACCACCTGTCTCTGTAGTATTGCGCACTTCCAAAACGCCCTGCCGTAGATGCATACTCTACTAGGCTGTATAGTTAGTTCATGCAATGAGTAATCAATAGTCAATAAGTATACTAAAAAGGAGAAATCAAGATTAAAGCTTTCTCCATTTTTGACGTGAACAACATGTGTTTGTTGTCCTGTTCCCCTGCCCCAACCCCCAGCCGTAACTGCGTACCTATGTTCCAGACTGTATGTTGCGTTTATGATAACAACTACCTGAGTCTGCAGTATTGCGCACTCCCCTAACGACTGGCTGTAGATGCAAACTCTACTAGCTGTAAAGCTATTTCGTGGGATGAGTAATCGATAGTCTATACTATAAGGCAAAATCCAGATTTACGCTTTCTCCATTTTTGACGTGAACGACGTGTGTTTGTTGTCCAGTTCCCCGGCCCCAACCCCCGGCAGTTACTGCGTACGTTCCAGGCTGAACCTGAATGTGTACATCCTCGGTCCTTTGCAGCTGCAAGAAGAAAAAACAGTAAATAAAAATAGAACACAAATCAAAACTTATCAAAGCAGCACATTATGATCGCGTGACCGGACTGCCCTTTAAGAGCAAGTTGGGTCATTTGCAGCTTTAGAAGAGAATAAACGGTAAATATATGTAGAACGCAAATCCAATCTACTCTTGTAAAAATCAAAAAAGATCATAGCGATCAATTGGCTGGAATGCTGTGTGCAAGAAGTACGGCACTGGATGGCGAGTAAATATCTTGTTTTCAATGACAACAAGATGGAAGTGCTTCATGTTTCATCTAAGTTTAGACCAGTTTGTCTAGATGAACTCCCCCAAATAATGTCAGGTAAGTCCAGTACGGTACTGAAGTTCTTGTTCATGCTTTTATATTGCTGTTACTCGACAATTGTATTAGACAAATTCAATACCATCATCTTAAATTAAATGTTATACAAGAATGTTCAAGTAGCTACAAATTAAATTGTTAGTCTGTAATTCAATTATTCATGTTTGTCAGGCTAATAAAGAAGAATGCTACTTTTGTTCAAAACCTCAAATGAAGATTTAATGTTTACTGTGAGTTCAACGTAGAGTGCGATTATGAATAGAAAATACAATTGTAACGGTCATATGCTGTGTTTGAGAGGAACCAAATAAACACCCAGAAACAAACACATGAACAAACATGCAATGTACAAATGTATGTGGTACTTAATACATGGTGCCTTTGCCTGGGCTCTGTATATCTGTTTGAGTGGAACCAAATAAACACCAACAAACAAACACATGAACAAACATAATCATACATGTGGTACTTACAGGGTGCCTCTGCCTGGGCTCTGTGTATCTCTTGGAGTGGAACCTGGAGCAGTGTTTCTTGTCCTGCAGGTTGTGAGATGTACCTGGGGTGCTGCCATAATACCGCTGTCAGTTCAAAGGAGAGAAATTAGAAATAGTACTGGTCGTATACTAGTTTGGAACTCTGGTGCTGCCTTTATGTTGGTGTCAGCTAATAAGAAAACATATTAGGGCTCAACCTTAGCAGTGGCCCACGTGCAGTGTTTCTTGTCCTGAGGGTTGTGAGATGTACCAGGGGTGCTGCCATAATACCGCTGTCAATACAAGAAAGAGAAATAAGAAATAGTACCGTAAATAAGTTTGGAACTCTGTGGCTCACTTTTAGCAGTGGCCCACGTGCAGTGCTTCTTGTCCTGTGGGTTGTGAGATGTACCTGGGGTGCTGCCATAATACCGCTGCCAATTCAAGGAAGAGAAATTAGAAAAAAGTACCGTAAAATACTTTGGATCTCTGTTGCTGCCGTAATGCTGCCATTAGGAAAAAGAAGAAAATTAAAAACATTATTATTTGTGATACTTTGATGCTGCCCTATTATTTCTGTCAGTCCAAATGAGAGAAAATAAAAATTCTTCTTAATGCTTCAACGTACAATAGCATGAGATACAAATCATTACATACAGTCAAATCTCAGTATATAGTGACCACCTAAAGGAATAGTGGCCAATAAAGACAGGTTCTATAAGACTGTTTTTCTCTGCAGCGGAACACTTGTTCCCTATGCTATAATCAGGTAGGCTGCTATAGACAGGTGACCACTAAGACAGCTTTGATTGTAGGGAGCAACACATTACAGATGGAGCAAAAAGGTGTCTTGTAGCAGAAATTGTAGAAAGCCTTCAGCTAGACGATGACATTTACAAGAGGGGTAGATGTAGGTGTACGAGATACAAATCATAATAGGTACTAATGCACAGAGCTGACTCGACCCAGTCCAGCCAAAAACACGCCTCCAATATTTCCAGTCGTGAGCCAGTCGAAAGCCAGTCGGGCCGATTCAACATGTTGAATCGGCTTTGACTGGTCAGACCAGTGTGTAGCCTGATTGAGAACTAGTCAGTAAGTGTCGAGTCGACTCTGTGTGCATTGGGCCAGATCATTCAGCCAGATGATGACTAGAGCTACAAAAGGTGTGAATTCATGGTTCACTTTTAAATAAAAGAGAGATATCTATAGCCGTTGATGTACATCCAACTACAGTCAAACCTGGCTGTGTGTAGCTTGGTAATAAGTTAGCTGTTTCTACAACCATTCAACACAAGCGTTTTTGTGTGCATGGATGAACAAATCAGCAGATTCAATTTTAATATGAGTGTTGTGTGTGACTTGAGTCAACCATGGCATGCAGAGGGTTAACAAATTCAAGGATATTGAAGCAAATGACCTTGGCTGGGGAGATACAGGGACGCTTGGACGAACAATATCAATGGAGTGTGTTTTCCACCAGGGAGAGGAGGAACATCGCCAAAGTAAGTAAGTAATCACATCTCAGTCTCTGATCTAAATAACAAACAGTCAAAATATGAAAGGGCCAGTTATAAGAGCACTTTATTTGTCTTGTTTGTATTGAAAGAAGGAGCTATTAGCTTTCCTGGGGAAATTACAATATCTGTAATAATAATAATAATATAGTTACTTATATCTCGTATTAAGTTTCATAGCGCTTTACACTATTATTACCCCGGTCATAGGATACAATGCAAACCAGCACACATTGTGTGCACCATCTCCACTCCCTGGGGAGCATTCCTTCCAAGTGCTCATGGGCTTAAGAAGATCGTTCACATAAAAGCTTTCACCTCCTACCGGTCCCCATTTATACACCTGGGTAGAAAGCAGCAAGGTGGATAAATTGTCTTGCTGAAGGACAAACGCAGTGGGAAGGGTTCGAACTCGGGATCACATGATCGGAAACCGCGCGCTCTACCAATCTTGCCACACCACATTGAAGCAAATGACCTTAGCTGGGGAGATACAGGGACGCTTGGACCCTACTGAACAATCTCCATGGAGTGTGTTTTCCACCAGGAACAGGAGGAACATCGCCAAAGTAAGTAAGTAATCACATCTCTGTCTCTAATCTTAATAACAAACAGTCAACATATGAAAGGGCCATGTATAAGAGCACTTTATTTGTCTTGTTTTTATCGAAAGAAGGAGCTATTAGCTTTCCTGGGGAAATCACAATTGTACTTTATACTAAATTAAAGGGTACCACCACCCAAAAATAATATTCTTATTAAAGAAAGGTAACATCTTTAGTATTCCATTCCATCAACAAGTTCACAAAAATATGTTTCCAGAAAAAATAAATATAATTGGAAACGCATCACAATTCTAAAGCATGCGTTCACGCGGTCTGAATTACGCAGACTGCTATGTGTGCGGTGAATTGCAACGTGTGCAGAGCGAACGAATCGCCTGGGAATCTATTGTTTACAAACGTGCGCGTGAATAGCTGCATTGGCGCACTCGCAAATGGTTGGCCCGTATGGAACCAGGAAATAGCAGTGGTTCCGTAATTGGTGGAAATTAATTGCTTTGTTTATGAATTACACAACTCTTTGCAAAATGTTGGGTATCTATTTGATATCACAAAACGGTACCAAAACATATAATAATGTGTTGTTCTTTGCCTGGTGGTCCCCTTTAAACTCTGACTTTTTAAAATGCAATCATTTAACTCACCCTGCACTGTCTACTGCTTGTAGTCATGAACTGTAGCATGCTGGCAAAGGCCTCATCAATCGTTGTATAAGCCAATGCATCCTGTTCATGGTAAAGACAGTTAAATGCATGATCAGAATATTTCAAACATTAACAGATGTATCCTTGACAGAACATTAATATCCTTCAGACGAAATCAAGTTAAATATGACAAAATGTTTTAATTCTCATAAAAAGTAACTCTACTACGCTCCCCTTTACAAACAAAAAGTAAAAGTGAAACACATGTAACCCAAAATACACCCCCTTTCTCTCTTATGTCTCAAATATTTGTGAGTGAGATAACAAGATTAATGTGATTAAATACTAAGTTTACAAAGTAAATAAGTCTCTCCTTTCATACAAGGGTTTCAATCAACCTGTATTGCTTACCAATGGATTGGGGTGCATCTAAGATTACATGTACCTCAGCTACTGATGATTACTTTAATAGCTGTTTTTATATTATACAGTGGAACCTTGTCAAAATGAGCTCTGGGGGTTTTGCACAAAAAGTTGCGATTAATCGCAAGTCAGAAAATCTCCCTAAATATGCAGATCTCTGATTGGATCAGATGCGCGTTATCTGACTTGAAATCAAAAGCAACCTTTATATCAGGGAAATAATTACTTTTTAATTTTAGGGGGGCTACTTTTTCAATCTGATGGATATAAAAAAAATATTTCACATAATACCCTTTGGTAATTTTAGGGGCTACCTACTGATTTTAGAGGGCTATTTTGAAAATCAGGGGGCAAAATTGCCCTCAGCCCTCGTATATTTCCTACCCTACTCTTTATGCAACACTCTGATAACAATTTGTAACAACAAGGCAATTTTCTTGGTCACAAGGGTCTTGTTATAACGAGGTTCCACTGCATCATTATTTAAAAAACAAGACTTTTTTCCCTACCTGGATTGGTGGATTGCCCTGTTCCTGAGGCTCCGGCCACGTGACCTCTCTGCGCTTGGCTCTCTCCAGGACCTGCATGCCCTGTCGGTTTGCCCGACATAGCGTGCACGACATCCAGTTTTCCGGGTCTTGCTGACACTACAATAAAATGAAAACAAAAATGTGTGTTTGTGTAAATAAATTGTAATCATAATCACTTATCCAAAGAACAAGTGCTGGTCTTTCCATATAATACATGGAGTGGTCGCATGATAAATTAAATGAGGTCGTTGGCAAGTTATTATAAATAGTGTCAAGAAGATGTGTGCTAGTCTAGTGGTCAGAAGTCTGCTTGCTCTTTGCATAAATCAACATGGGTTTGAAACCTAGGCTGCGTTTCTTGGATGGTGACAATGAAAGATGGTTCCAGACTAAATAATATCATAAATGATTGAAGACGTCTGTAATGACATTATTAAGGGAAATAAGATGTTCACTATTGCTTGAGATCTTTCTATCACTTATCATGAATTTAGTATTTAAATGATAAATGCAGTACCATTATGAGGCGTATTAATGTTACAAAACAGTTGAACAATTATATTGCACACCATCTCGAATCCCTGGGGAGTATACTGGCACCTACAGACCAAGCTGCTATACAAGAGTGCTACAAGCTAATTATCACCTGACAAATTTCTCATTAAATACTTGTGGGTGGAGAGCAACAATGTGGATACAATGACTTGGTGAAAGACAAGAATGCCGGGGCATCATTTGGTATCCAACTCGGGAACCCCTGATTAGAAGTCACATGACTATCACAACACTTCTACTAAAAGTGCTGCAGTGTGACGTCACAACTATCCATTGCCCTGGGTAATGGTTCTAAACAATGTCAGGCAAGCCACGGCATTGTTTGACCTAGCGATTGCTAAGAGGGCAATCGTCCAGCTGCAACCTACTACTACAAAATGCCCGAATCAAAGGATAACTTGCTTAGAACCATTTCTCAATACTAGAAATTATTTGTTTTGCCTTTTGGCCCCGTCAGGCAAGAAAAACAAGATTTCTCACATTCTAGTGGCCCGAAACCTGAATCTGAAGGCCCCAAACAAAGGAAAGCATAACAAATTCCATTATATTTGGTTTTCTATTCGGGCCAGTCAAATTTTGCATCAACAAATTTTGGTGGCCCAAAGTTAGTGGCCCAGCTATGCTAATTTTGAGCACTGCATAATTACTATAAGCATGTGACACTACTACTTCGGTACTTCAAACCAGAGTTTGTATTTCTAACTACTCACAATGTGCGGCATTCTCTCTGAAGCTTCTGCAATTTACAGGAACACTGACGAAGCAAGGATCATGCACGACCTGCATTGGGAAAATGGGGAAATTAAACAAACTTGCACATCAGATTCATAGTCTATACCTCCAATGTCTGTGGCATCTAAATCCATATTGCGCTCTTAATCAAAATCATGGGAAACTTTGATGAGTCAATCACGCATTTTGTATGCACTGTGAGTGACGTTTATTTATGCGATGACACGCCCATCGAAAATCAGAGTGCAAGTGATTACTGTGTACAGGATCCTATGCGTGCACGCACTGCATCGAGGATTGGCGTTTGGCCACTCGTATCATTTTTATTTTTTTAATAAGTCCATTGCCAAAACCCTTAAAATCCAACCTGGAAAGATTTTAGTCTGTAAGAAGAGCATGAGAAACCTGTACAGCCTAGAATATAATTTTATACAGCACTCAAGCACCCTGCCACTGTAGTACTCCGTGGCAAAGAAAATAAGATCGCTCATTAGGTGATGTGTAGTTAGGTTTTTTGGCAAGATTTGGATTTAGAGGCAATAAAATGGCCAAAATAATGCTCTCCGCGTAACAGAATGACAGGGTTTTAAGATGTTCTCACAATTATTCACAATTGTTCTAGATATTTTCTTCCAAATTGTATTATCTTTTTATTCAAACTTCAAAGTTGATAAGTTAATATTGAAAATGAATTTTTCTCAACATTGAACAAAATATGCTTTTAGCTATATGCAACTAAATGCAATATTACTGTAACGGCATGACAGACGCCCAAGATAGCAGGGGCGTCGATTACGGGGGTATAGGGGGGGGGGGGGATATATCCCCCCAGTATTTCAGGTGGGGGGATGGCCTGTATTATCATCCCCCCCCCCCCCCCCAATATTTGGGGTTCAAACATATATAATAACATTAAAATTAAGGAGCATTGCCCCCTCTCATGAATGGAAGTTGTGACTATAGTCTTCTTTAAACCACTTTTGGATAATGCTAAACTGCCCAAATCCAAAATCTTCCGGGGCTGCGCCCCTGGAACCCCCACTACCAGCCCTGTACTCATTAAATAGTTTTATTCAGGACTTCTCTCTTGGCAAACATTCAGGCGATCCTGACCCACTGTGCGTTTGCGCTTTGCTCACTAAAATTGAGCTAACTATTCAATAGTTAATTGTATTTCTGGATATTACAAATCCCAAAGCTTCGGGGGGCTCCGCCCCCTGGACCCCCAATAAGCTTTCCAATGTGGGTATCCCTTGACTTAATCTATTCAGGATTCCATCAGGATGATTGCAATCGACAGTATGTATCTATCCGGCTAAAATTCATCCATACATGGACAGTGCCCTCATCATAACGGGATGCTTGCAATCTGCACTTCTTCCAATCTCTAAATTCAAAAGCCAATTAACTAAAGAATAGTTTACTTTATATTTACATATAGACAACATCTTTATAATTTATCTGGATATTACAAATCCCAAAGCTTCCGGGGGCTCCGCCCCCTGGACCCCCAATAAGCTTCCCAATGAGGGTAACCCATGACTGATGCTATTCAGGGTTCCATCAGAATGCTTGCAAATATGTATCTATCAGGCTAAAGTTCATATTGGACAAAGCCCAGCTCATAACATGATGCTTGCAATGTGCACTTAATAATCTTCCAACTTCTAAACAGCTGAAATCAAAAGCTTTGGGGCCCCCTACCCCCCCCCCCCCCCCTCCCTCAGCCATAAAAACCCGGGCACGTTGCTGGGTTGTCGCTTCGCTCCCCGGCGCCAGAGATGGTCAAAATGACGAATCACCCCCCCCCCCCCCCCCCCCCCAATGGCGAGAAGAAATCGACGCCCTTGTTTACTATATAGCTTGATCATGATTTCACTATCGATGTTGAATCAATTGCAAAATCATAATTTACACCATCTCCCATTTAATAGGAACTACATGCAATTGTTTTTCTTTCCCCCTTCCCAAGAGTTCCACAGTAGCACATGCGTTTCAAGTTTTTAAGTTAGTTCATAATTTCAAACTACAAATGACGAATCAGAGGCAAGATCCAGATTTACGCTCTCTCCATTTTTAACGTGAACAACGTGTGTTTGTTTCCCTGTGCTCCTTCCCTAACCCCCGGCCGTAACTGCATACGTTCCAGACTCGAAAAATCTTCACCGATATCCCCCCCCTCCCCGAAAAATATTCACCGACTGCCCCCCCCCCCCCCCCCCCCTCGAACAAAACTTGACCGACTCCCCCCCCCCCCCCCCCTTCCTCCTTGAACAAATCCTTGGTACGCCAGTGGTGCCAGCCTATATTTTGATCATGATTACAACGAGCTGTCTCTGCAGTATTGTGCACTCCCCCAAACGGACGGCCGTAGACCGACTCTAGTATCTCTAGTTCATGGGATGAGTAATCGATAGTCAATACCATTAAGGCAACATTCCTGATTACGCTCTCCCCATGTTTAACGTGAACGACGTGTTTCTGTTGTCCTGTACCCTGGCCCCAACCGCCGGCTGTAAAACTAGTATATAATGTCATACTATAGATGACAAACCGATACTATAAAGCAAAATCTAGATATACGCTCTCTCCATGTTCAAGTCTGTTGTCCAGTTCCCCTCCCCCAACCCCCGGCCCCTGGACCTGAATGTGTACATCCTCTGTCATTTGCAGTTGCCAAGAATACGGTATAAATATACAAAGGACACATATCAAATCTACTCTAGTAAAAGAAAAAACAGGGACATACCCCGTGTTCACACACAAACATTTCATCGTATAGCTAATCAGGAGCTGATTCTTTAGTCAGCTCCTGACTAGCTATACGACGGAAATTGTCGGAAATTGTGTGTTTGAACGATCACTTAACAAAACGTCGTATAAAGAATCATGATTAACGAAATGGGGATTTGAGCATCGTTTCGTACGAGAGCTGACTAAAGAATCACGCTCGTTTTGTGTGTGAACGCCCGGTCGTTCGCTAATCATGATTCGCTATACGACACTCGTATAAATGGGCGTGGCTTAACGTGACCGCGCGCGCCCACAGAAGACAGCAGACCATAGAATTATGAATAAACAAACCAACCCGTTGCAGCAGACAGAAAAAAAAAACACTACGCAGTAGCAAACTGCGCACTTATACGATGTTTCGTGCAGCTGAATGCCAGCTGTTTTGGGATCTTGTTTTTGTGTGTGCACGAATGTTCGTTAGTTTCGTTAATCATGATTCTTTATACGACGTTTCGTTAGTCATGATTCTTTAGTCATGATTTCGAGATGAAAATTGTTTGTGTGTGAACACGCTGATAGTGATCGAGCAGCTGGAATGCTGTCTGCAAGAAGTAATAAGCCGCTGGATGGCGAGTAAATATCTCGTGCTCATCGACAACAATATGGAAGTGTTTCATGTTACATCTCCATGTCTAGATGAACTCTCCCAAATAATGTCAGCAAGGTCTAAGTCCGGGGCCCCGTTTCATAAAAAAAAGTCCAATAATTGTAAGTGTCGAATTATTGCATATATCATGGTTAGAGTGAATCAGCATCAAACATGTCAAACATGTGCCGCCCCCGTGCCGTGCCGCCCCGAGGCTCCAATATACATGATATAGGGACTCTGGATCGCCGCGTTCGCAAGGGGATTCCGGAGCGGATAACTATAGCAGCGGACCCAGGGGAACGGCGGAACATAAATGCCGGCGGCTGTTCCGCTGGTGGGGGGGGGGGGGGGGGGCTGGGAAGTGAAATAGCAGGGGCGGCCGATATTTAGGATATTGGGGGTCTCCGGAACGAAACATTGAGCTGAAAAGGGAGTTCTTACAGGCGGCACATACCCTTAGTGCCAGGTATAGATGGTAGATGTTAACAACTTTGTCAAGGAGGCTGTTCCAAACTCGGACAGCTGAGTGGATGAAACTTCTGTATAGTGAATTGCTCCTGGAATGTATGGTTAGTGCGTGTCTGGCATGGATGTGCTATACCGAGTTACACGCCGTCTTCCCGTCACGGCGAAGGGAGCATGTCAATGAGATCTTTAGGACAATGTTGTGTGTGCATCGTGTACTTTTACCTTGTTTATTCAATATAGATAGTAACATTTCATGAAAAGGAG